>VXBL01000411.1:97407-191910 GCA_013400195.1 Aramus guarauna | reverse complement strand
GGTCTGTCTTGGATCCGGCTGGCATTGGCTCTATCAGACACAGGGGAAGCTTCTAGCAGCTTCTCACAGAAGCCACCCCTGTAGCCCCCCCGCCGCTACCAAAACCTTGCCATGCAAACCCAACACTCTTCTTTCTTTCTTGCTGAACAGAAATAAATGTGATTGAATATGTACTTAAAGATTAGTCTTTGCTTAAGATGTTATACTGCAGTTTACAGGTAAAGATTTAGAACATAACAAAGTAAAAAATTATTTGATTATCTTAAAACTACACTTCTTTATTTCACCTGTCCAGTACCTTTTTTCCCCATGAACCTCAAAGTGCTGTGGAAAGGTAGAAATGTAATGTTATCCAGCAATTAATTATAAAAATGTTTCACTCTTTATTATTGCATGTTAAATGTTAGTGGTTGAAAAAAAGTTGAATGGAAATAAAGCCTTGGCCACTTGTCATTCCAAACACAGGTCAGGTAGAGAAAAGCCAGTGAGCAGCAAGGATGGCATATCATCCAGCTGTGACCTTTTCTTACAGCTGTTTTGTTCCTTCTCGTTTAGTCTTACATTTTGAAAGATGGCTGAAATAATATACTGTGGTCTTTTCATTGTAAAAGTACCAGTTTTTGAGCAGTGTTGCTCCAAGTTCTTTTCTTTATTATGGCTCTGCAATGTTCTACAATAAAGTCTTACCAAGAGTAAATTCCACCAGTAAAGGTTTAACAAACAGATTCTGATCTCATTTGTACCCAAGGAGGTCTATGATGCCCATCAGTTCTTAGTTCATTTGAAGTCAGCTCCAGGAGGAGCAGCATATGGCTTTTACACTGTTGACGTCAGTGAATTTTGTCTGTGTTTACACTCATGCCAAGAAGATTAGAATTTGTTCTTAGTATTCCAGGAGTGAAAATCTCCAGCCATCCTGAATATAATTTCTATGCAAGCCCCAGGTACCTCAGAATGCTTCAGCTCAATGAAACATAGGATGAATTTCAAGAAATACCAGATGATCACATATTATAGGTCTCTAAATAACCAGTTCAGACCACAGCAGTTCATATCTCCTCAGTGGGAGTTTCTTTACTAAATTCAGGTGAGTAGGTTACTGTAAGTCCTATTAACTGATTTACAAACAGTAGAGGGAACAGATAATAAATCACAGAGCCCTAATTCTCTCTCTGATCTCTTCCTTTAGAAGGCTACTTGTGCCACTGGACAATACTATAAAAAATTAGCAGGGACCTTTAACTGGTTCATACAAGTTGAAGAGTTGTCATTAAATATTTTCCCCCAGAAAGACTGTCAGCTGGAATATGTGTATGAATGAGGCAGAGGATTGCAGCCACTCAGAGCAGTTCATAGAGAGAAAATTTTGTCTATGTCAGTGTTACAAGGTTACTGTGTAATAAAGGTCATATTTTAGATCATTTAACTTAAAGTCAAGCATCTTGCCTAAACTAGTTGTCTGGGTTTCTCTATAGCCAATGGAGAAAAGTAGTACCTCTAGGAATGAATTATCTCACCTAGACAAGGCATCCAAGATATAAAGGATCATGTGTGAGAGCTGCCTTTGTCCACTGTGTACTGTCATAAGGTTACTCAGCTTCCTTAGACTGATCTTCTAACTTTAAGATGGACGAATTAAAGGAAGTATATCTCAACCTTAATCGCATCTTTTACATTCTTTGTGCATGTTTCGCACTTCAGCTAGAGACTAGAGATATTTTTTATTCTTTTGTGGAAGAGATGAGCATTTACAGATCAGAGCAGCTGGTGCTATAACTGAAGCTGATGAAAACTGTTCTTTGACCATTTAAACTTGCATGTAAATCTGATTCTGTAGGGGGAGAAAAAAGAAGAAAAAAAAAAAGAAGTATTTCTAGGTCCTTGGCATCTTCAATTTAGACTGGCCCCAAGATAGGACACATTTTTTACTTTAATGTCACTGATTCTGCTTCTCTTAATGGATAATGTGGTTTTTTGTATTGGAGGCTTAGCTGAGCCTAACACGAGACAAGTGGCAGAAGCATCCTGTTGTGATTAGCTGAGTGGGTCCATATATCTTTGGCATAGGCTCCCTCAGAAGAGAAGGCTTCCAGGACTCAAAGGGTACTGGTGGATTTGGTGTAGCCACGATGGATGCAGAGAAGATTAAACAGTTGTCTACCTTGCCTGGAGGATCTTACCTCTTGGAGGATTCTTCTGTTGTAGGGTTTCTGCATGTTGAAGTACAGCAAGTGCTGATTACCACCATGATGGCATACCAGTGGTGGTATGGCATCAACCAAGACTTCCTGGTCTGAGCATTCATTATTTAACTCCTGTAACAGCAGGCCAGAAGTCCCTTAGATCTCCCTCTCAGGCTAATGTGACACCCTAACCTCCCATGGTGTTCTGCACATGTCTAAATTAATGTTTTTAAAGCATTCTGATATGATAGTGATGAATAGTTATTTTAGGAAGGAAGGAAGGAAGGAAGGAAGGAAGGAAGGAAGGAAGGAAGGAAGGAAGGAAGGNAGGGAGGAAGGAAGGAAGGAAGGAAGGAAGGAAGGAAGGAAGGAAGGAAGGAAGGAAGGAAGAGCAAGAGAGGGAGGGAAGGAGGGAGGGAGAAAGGGAGAGAGGGAGAAAAAAGAGATACATAGAAAATTGACTTTATTTGAATAGTATAACTGAAGTTTCATTCTACAAAAAACAGAAGGCTTATGGTTTTGACCTCTGTAGATCTGAGACTTCAGCAGTTATGCCTGAGCATTTAGTTACTATAAATACTTTGTCTAAATGCCTTAATCATAAGACTGTTCAGAGACCTTATTCTGGGCTTGAAATGCTCTTCTTTCCAAACCAGGTGAACAGATTGTTTCTGACCAATTCATATTGGGGGGAGGGTTGTCAAATGTCCTGGATCAGGTTTTTATCTCTCTGTTTCTTCATGTTTAGTGTGTATTTTCTTTGTGTCCTTTAAATGTGCAAAGTCATACCGTCTAGAGGAGATGTTTGCATGTTCCTGGCAATTGCAAACACAAAATATGTCTTCGTGAACATATGTGCTCTGTGTCTGCATGGCATAGAGTAGCTTATTACCATTAGTTAAAGATGGCAGACTGAGACACAAAAAGGCTAAATGTTTCCTTAGAGGAATTATGAACACTATGGAGAAAGAAACTCATGTCCTCCAAGCACTTCAGTCGGTGCCTCATCTCCTTTTTCTCATTGCATCCCATCTTTTTACAGGCTGGTCACAGACCTGTTGGGCTGGTTTAGGGACTCATCTGTGTCTCAGTGTTGACCTAAGTTTACAGGCACAAGTGCCAGAAGGTGATAGATGTTGGATATTTCGTAGTAGGGGTTGACAAACTAGGAGCTTGGAGCACAGGTACTTTAAAAGACATATTTGAGAGATACAAAGGTTCCAGGTACAGACTGAAAATATACCAGTACTCTTAAACACTGATTGTGGGAAAATAAGGTCAAGCTGTTGTACTGCTCATACAATATTGCCAGCCTTTGAGCTTCTTAAGATGTCTCTCAGCCATATGTTTCTATGAATCTGCAAGTAGATCTGCACAGCTGTGTTGGATCTGTTCTGGAGTTCCTCTCCATGCTCTGAGATGACTGAAATTTAGCTCAGTCTTGTCTGTAAACCATTTAACTGCATTATCATATCCATTTCATACCGAAAACTTAGTCTCTGCCTGTGGCAGTAAGAATGAAATGACTGTGCCTGCAAAGAAAACCAAGGATGCAAATGACTCTTACACAGGGAATTATATCTCTGAATTTCTCCTGTTTGTCTGTTTACATTCTCAGTGAATATTCTCTGCCTTTCACTTTACGTTTCTTTCTTTCTTTCTTTCTTTCTTTCTTTCTTTCTTTCTTTCTTTCTTTCTTTCTTTCTTTCTTTCTTTCTTTTCTTTTCTTTTCTTTTCTTTTCTTTTCTTTTCTTTTCTTTTCTTTTCTTTTCTTTTCTTTTCTTTTCTTTTCTTTTCTTTTCTTTTCTTTTCTTTTTTTTCTTTTCTTCCTAGTAGTCTGAATCAAAGATAGTCTTTTCTGAAGATTTGGTGGGTTTCCATTTTTTTTTTTCTTTGTTAACATATATTGCCTGTGGCATCACCTGTTGCAGGCACAGATGAATTCTAATACATCATGATCAGCATATTGAATGAAGAGGCCATCTTGTGGAATTATCTAAGTGATACGCCTGCTTATTTGCATCGTAATAAGGCTTGATGACAAAAACCCCTCCAGGTCACTTTGTCTGAATCTTTGCAGAATGTTAATATGGCTGTAATGAATTGCAACTTGTACATGGTACAAATGCACTTGGATACAAACCATTCAATTACTTCAGCTACCTGCAGAAGCCAAACCCCCTCTGTGTCCTTTCAGAGGCTCTCAGTGGCTTCACTGAGCTTTGAATCAGACAGATATATACAATCAGATAAATTAGTGCTGGAATTTTAAGATTATGTACATTTAAAAAATTGTAATTAATACCAATAGAATTCCTAATGTTGGAAATAACATGATACTGAGAAATGCAGCATTAAGATTACTCTGTCTTAATTTTAGGTACATAGGTTGTCTATAGACACACCTGAGACAGATGCCTGGGCTCCCTTTTTTGTCAACTAAAGGATCATCGCTCTTCTCATCTCTTGACAGCTAAAATAAATAAAACAAATTATACTTTAGAAGTGTCTATTTGTGTCCACCGATTGTAAAGGATTCCAGAGAAACAGCTCTGATTCAGATGTATACATTGAAAACATTTGGAGATTGGTGGGATGAATCCCACTCTCACTCCCACTGTTTTTGAAAGCCACAAGAAGACTGGCACCTAAATTTTCACACTTCTGCTGTATATTACCCAGACCATTCACTCCCTACAATGGGTGGGACTAATTTCACCTAACTTTAGACAAGCCTGGTGTAGACATTTATGTATAAGTGGATCAACCTAGGCTCCAGTTATCATCTGTGGAAACAGACACTTGCACTACAGATACGTGTATGCATCAGAAGAATCCCACCCAAGGAGTCTTTATTTGACTCTTCTGTCTGTTAAGGTTAGGCATCCCAGAGAATGGAAAGCTAAGGGACATGTAATTGTAGTTTTCCACAAGTTAAACAAGGTTCACAGAGAAGATGGAGCCATGCACTGATGTGCATGATGAAAGGAAGGATCAAGAAGCAGTTGTCAAAAGTGGCAACAAGTGGAATACTGGTTATAAAGAAGGAAAAAAAAAATCTTCACTTGAGACATTTATTTTAGTCTGCAAGATTCACAGAAAATACTTGTCACTGGTGGTGAGATGCTGAAACAGGTTACCCAGAGAGGTTGAGAAATCTGTCAAAGCCCTGCTTTGATTAGGAAGTGGGACTACCAGCCTGACTTATACTATGACTCTGAGGTATATACCACTATGAAAAGGGAGGGAAGGTGGAAGATGCTTCAGTACCTAGACATCTCCCCATGGAGTACTCCACTGGTACCTTCCAGCTCTTGAAGACAGATTCCACCTGTCACTGAGCTGAGGTGGGATTTGTCTGATTAACCAGGGCAAAAAAGTTAAAAAGCCTCTCTATTCAGTCAATGAATACAGTAATTACTTCTCAGCAAGGACTCTGTTTTCCTGGAGCATCTAAAACAGGTTAGATGGATGCACGTTGGATGCACTCTCTCAATCTTCCCAAGATAAATAAAGCTGATCGCCGAGTCTGAATTCTCCCTGGACAAATGCAAAGGCTCCGAGAGTGGTAATTGTGTTGTGCCTTGGTGAGTTACTGTGGTATCAATGATGGTCTGTACTGCTGCTGCTTTAATTGGCCTATGGTTGATAGTATGAAAATGAGGTGGTCTAAAGTGCATTTATTTCCAGTTCATCCAGTACTTGTTAGATTTATTTTCTGTTTGCACTCTGCAGCTGAAACTGGAGCTGTTTGCTGCTGGCTGTTGCTCTGGGCAGCCCCTCTGAGCTTGGAGGGTTACACAAAATGTGAGCTGGGGCATAAGGTTCCCTTTGCTTTAAGGGCCACAGGAACCTCCAGCCACTGAGGCTCAAACAGCACGAACTACTTATGGCATCGAGAGCTGCTGGCAAGGCAAGGGGAGGGCTATGTGCAGCACAAGGCTTTATTTTTATGACTTCCAGAGTGTGTTATTCATCAGTGGCCTAGCAGGCAGCAACCTCTCCTTTATCTTCTGTTCCTGAATGTTGCAGAGGAAGCAAAAACGGAGATTTGATTTATCATGCAGAAAATCAGGTTTGTTTATCAGGAGATGTGAGAAATCAGAACTGCACTTTATGCTCTTCATCTAAATATTCTGGTGTGCAAAGCAGTTAACCAACAGATTTTCAGATTGCATTTTCAGTCTCTTTTTACTAAACACATATGAACTTTTAAATTCAGATGATTTCTTCTTAAGGGTTACATCTATAATCAGCTGACAGATTATGATATTTCTAGATCACAAGGAATGAAATAGGACCTATTCTTTCAATGGGGCTATGTAGGACAGTAAAAGCAGAATGGACTGGGAGGCTGAGAGGCAGACACTGATAAAAATCTGGCATTTCTTTTAAATTTCAAAATAGTTTTTATTCATGGATGGTCAATGACATTTTGATGGAGAGTGACAGCCTGTTAGCCTCCTTGGCAACACTTCCCTGTTGACCTCAGACCCACCAGGAAGGAGAAGTCCAGGCTTTCGTTCCCCTCACTGATTTGACTGAAACTCTAGAGCCTGAGGGAAGACATGTCTTGCCCTTCTCAGTGCTACATGAAAGCCTTGTAGGAAACAGTGAGCAACCTATTGTTCTTCACATAAACCCCTCAATAATTAACCAGCAGCATCTTCAAAGCAATAATGTGTGAGATAGATAAGAAGAAGCAGGAATCACAGGCGGTAATACCCATGTGTTTTGATGCAGAAATGACATGGCAGTAGTCTCAAAACAGTTCATCATCCTTGATGATCTTTTACGCCATCCTTCAAGCTTCACAGAAGATACCTTGTCACACATGCATCATGTTCCCTGCATCTTGCTGTTCCCACCACCACATTCTCCTCTCCCCCCTGTCAGAATTCAGGTGAGGGCATAGAGAGTGGAGAGGACCCTATTTTAATTTTCCTGGCACCCCAATGGGAGAAAAATCCTCTTACTGCCTAGCTTGTCTTCCAGCTTGCTCACTGAGATTAGCTATGTACCCAATGAAACTGGTGCTCAGAACACATTTTTCATCCAAATCTTTTTGCAAGTACAATTTTTTTTTTTTTAAGTTTTGCAGAACAGAAGAAGGTAATATCCAGGTATTTGTGCTCACTGCACAGAAAACCACTGCTTCTGAAGCTGCGTTTCATATCAGATAACTTTGTCAAAATGTTCATAAGAGGATGGACTGTATACAGCTTCTCTCAGTGGTGCAAGAGAAAAAGAAGACATTGATTTGGTAAAATAATGCTGCTTAAAATGAATGTGTTTTCTTTGTCTATTGTTTTTTACTTGTATTTCTCTGAAGGGACCATACAGACATATCTAGGCCCATATAAACCATATTTAACTGTGTACATACTCATCAAAAATAGTTGCTTTGACCAGTTTTTGATAGATTAGAAAATGCAGAGGTCATGGCAGTCACTGAGATTTATTTTATCTTGTTTTAATATGTAACAATGTTTGTAGGTTTTGTCTTCCAAATTTAACATATTTTCCTGAACTCCCTTATCATTGAAATCATTGAATATTTGTACTCACAGATTATTGAAATATCTTTCCATATCTTACCAAGTTTAGACATTGGCTTATATTTCTTCTCTCCAGCTGTCAGCTGGAGGGTTGGAAGTAAAATCCGTTATCTACCCGTTTAGGGGAGAGGGCAGTCAGATCAATAGTTATCTGTGGTAGCTTCTTGGCAGAAAAAAAACAGAGACATTCACTAAAATTATTGATTCTATTAACCCATGTTCTACTGCAAACTGACAATAGGTCAGCTCAGCCATATTTCTCCTTTATTTTCTTGAAAACAAATTTAGAATAAATTGCAAGGAGTAAGGACACTTACCTCAAGGCTCCTCAAGATCTTAAAAATCAAGATTTGTGTTCCCCCAAATCACAAGACTGCCTTAAAAAGACTGTGATACTTAGAATTTAGATAAAGAGCATTTTACGCGTGTATCCCCTCTGTTTTGAAACCTTCAGGTTTTCCATGTGTCACCTTTAGAAGTTTTTCACTGAAATCAATGGAACAGGAAAAAATAAATGGCAGGCATAAAATCACACATCAAATCTCCACTGGAGTTTGGATGTGACTCTTCCTTCAAGGAAGGTCTGATTCCTCACTCTCTTTCTGTCTCTTGGAAAATGTTTTCTCCCAGATATATGTGTTTCTGTCTTCTCCTTCTGCTTATCCCATCCCACTTTCAAAGATAAATAAATAAATAAAAAAGTTCTCATAAAAAAATGCAGTGTGTTGCCTTTTGCCATCACCGCTTGCCAGCTTTCATTATTGCTGTGCCTATTCTTTGCCTGGAGCAATATTATTTTAATGTTCTGTTAAAACAAAAACAAAAACAAAAACAAAAACAAAAACAAAAACAAAAACAAAAACAAAAACAAAACAACAAACCCAAAACAAAACTAATGATGTCCTCTAGGAAAATAAAGACTGAAATACAACAATGTGCACGTGTGCATGAGCATGTGCAGTTTTCTTGGCAGCTTCTCTGCCTATTGCTTTATCCCTGATCGTATCAACATTATTTTCCCTTCAAGAAACAAAATGTTTGAAGTGATGTCTCCCTTGACACCATGAGCCATTGAAAAGCTGTCAAGAGCAAACAACAGAGAAAAAGGGATGCATGTCATGTTTGAGGGAGCTGGGACACTGATGTGCTACAACTTTGACTATCAACTGAAACTCACAGGGATCATCACATGTATGTGTGTGAGAGACATGGGTATAATGTTACTCGGAAGTATTGAACTGCCATTGGCTATATAAAATATATGCAGTTTATATGTGGATAAAGTGAAAGGGCAGTGATCAAATGCCTCATACTACCATGTTATATGACTCACTGTTTCTGTCTGGTATGTGCAAAGATGAAGCTGATATACAGAGAAAGTGAAGATGGAGACAATGACAGGCTGCTCCAGCCACAGGACGGGGAAGCTGAGACAGAGAGGACACAAGAAGCCTGGATAGACTGGCTTGCTGTTCCTGGTCAAAGTGATTGGAGCTGTAACACATATTGATGGAAATGGTCATAAGAAGCAATCAAACTACTGACCTTCACCTTTCTTTTGGACAAGGCTATCCAGAGGTTTCGATAGCTACTGGGAACATGGCTACTTTATAATCCTCATCAATTGGCTTTCCTTGGAAACTGTCTATATTTCTTATGCCTAGAACCATCCTGGGCTTGAAGGTGAAGTGAAAAAGATCATTTAAATCTGACAGTAATGTTGGGTAGTAGAAAATAAGAACAAAATGTATCACTACCAACAAAGGTGCTGAAGGTTTCTTCCAGGGAGGCTGCCAGAAGGAGACCTATCATGTTATTGGTGCTGGTTTTTCCCTGGAACCAGTGTGAGGACATCAGCCTCTGGATCCTGGCAGATGACCACCGGCCATGCTAACCACAGTGGTTAAAAAGATTATGGTTTTCTCTGTCAGAGGCTACTTCCTCTGTGCTACAGGACCCAGTCTGTCATCGCAGCTTAAACAACTGACAAAGCTGTGTTTATGATAACATGGCTGTGCTGAGACCTGAATACATCCCAGTCTGTAGCTTCTGTCTTAAGAGCTGTAATCACCAGTAAGAGGACAGGCAGATAAAGAGGGGTGGTAAGGTCCTAAGATGCTGCAGATGAGGTTCGTACACCACTTACTGAGCAGTCATTACGTGACAAGTTTTTGCAGTGTCATACCCTGCTCAAAAGTGTTTTTCTTTCTTTATGCATGGTCTGTTATATGCTGTTCTCATTCCCCCAGTTTTCTTTTGTAGTGTTGCAATGAACAAAGTGATCTAGAAGTATTAACATTAAAACATATGTGTGCTGGATTTGCCTGAGTAAAACATAGATGAAATACTATTGTATTGCTGTCTCTTGTGTTATGCATTCTCCTTTGTAAATAATTTCTGAGAAACATTAGGGGAACGAAAGAAATGAAAGCTTCCTAACCATGTTGCAAATACCTTTTATTCTTGCTGGAAGAGATTTTATGTTGTATATTATAATCTGCAGTGTGTATGGAGGTGTACCTTAAAGTAAATGAAAGGATAGGAATGAAGCCTCATGGCACTAATGTTTCTGGGTAGGAATGATGAATGTTTGGCTACTGCATTTTTAACCCGTGTTCCAGACTGCTGGGAAAATATGTGCCATGAGCTAATAGTAAAGCAACGACTTTCCAGGAAACCGCTAGGAGCTGTCAGACAGAACATGCTGAAAAACAGAAAACCACTAATTTTTTTATCCTTTGTCTGGAGCTCAGATACAGAACTGTCAGCACCTGTGTCAGATTGATGTTGTCTCCTGCCCCATCTGACCTTCATTTTGGCCTCTCAGAGGCATGCATCTGTGGATTTGACTCCCCAATACCAGACTTTCATAGATGTTGCAGCCTCTGTAGCCTAAAAGGTAGATGTTGGCCTTGGAGGTGAAATACACAGTTAGTACTTTAACCATGAGTAGGGAATTGAACGCAAAAATTTGAGATGTGGAAAAAGCCAGATAGCAGAAAAATGACAAAGAGTGAGGCAGATAGGCAGAAATAATAGTAATGAGTTTCTCTTAAAATTTACCTGGTGGAGGAGCTGGTAGTTCTTACCTATTTCATAGATATGTCATGACTGGAACACTTCTTCAGAAAGTGGGAAATCTGGGGTTTGATCCATCAATGACACTGAAGGAAATCACAAACAAATAGAATTTATCCCTTTATAATTTATCTTGAAAAGAGATTACTGCACTTTCCCTGTCTCATCTGAAATGTTATACAAGTGTGTTTACCAGTGGCTTCTGCTCCTCAGAAAAGCAGGTTTGAAACCACCCAGCCATACCATAGAAGACAGCCCCTCGTCTCAAGCAACAGGGCAAAGGGATACCATCCCCCTCTGTTTCTCCCATAGCAGTTGGGCTACTGCTCAGGTTACTGCACAGAAATTAATGACTCCAAGGGCAAAAAGGAGAGCAAGGAGGAGAGAGCCTTACTGTGCAGTCCCACGTGTTTTATGACTGTATGAAAAAAA
The DNA here is from genome assembly GCA_013400195.1 of Aramus guarauna. Taxonomy (NCBI): domain Eukaryota; kingdom Metazoa; phylum Chordata; class Aves; order Gruiformes; family Aramidae; genus Aramus; species Aramus guarauna. Next base: position 180,659 of record VXBL01000411.1, on the reverse strand, counting down.
AAAAAAAAAAGATATAACATCAGATTTCGCCTCTGAATGTCCCCTAGCACCACCACTGGCTCTTTCCCTGGGTGCAGGGAGGTACATGAGCAGAGGAGAGACTAATCCTGCCGGCCCTTAGGCACTAAGCAGCTTGGAAGTGTCACAGCTTTGAGGATTATTGCATACCCAGCAGCAGAAATGTAGACACCCGAGACATTTCCGCATAGTCACAGAGGTCCCTTTGGGTTTGGCGCTGGTGATTTTGAGGTTCTAAATTTTGTACTTTCACAGCCAAAGTGACAGGTAAGCATCAAAACCTCCTCCGAGGCTTTTGTGTCTGTGCACTCCAGTTACTTGTCAGCAGCCTTTTCTTCATCTGTTTACAGGAGATGATGGGATATTTGTGGCAGGGACGGTCCAGATGGTGTATGTGTCTTAACTCTTAACACAGAGAGGCACGTAAGTTCAGTTGGTACAATAAAAATAGTAGAATTCATTAATTAGGTCAATTTCAATTACTTACATACAGAAAGTTGATTTTCTCCCAACAAGATAAATCCAATTAAAAAATCCTGTCACCTGTCTTTTTTCCAAGACACATCCTTAAATGGGCCTTTGCTGTTATCAGATGTGTGAAGCAACTTTACTGTATATTTTCACACCTAGTTGATTACTTAACCATCTGTTCTCTCCAACAACACAGGATGCAAGATGGAAGGAAGGGAGGGGAAGAGAAATAAATGGAAACATTGTTGTGATTGTTTTCTAACCCATTTCTTAATTTTTCATTTGAACCCTAAATCCCAGGACAATTTTTATTACAGTGGTATGTATACTGAAACAAGGCCTATGTATAAAACAAACTTCTTACAACTCTTTTTTCCCCCTTCTTAGAATAATGGAAATGTATCACAACATTCTTCATATCCTCTCTGGATGACTGTAAAATGGAGGTGGAGGGAAGACAATTTTGTAGGTAGAACATTATGTGCATTAGATAAAAATCAGTTACTTGTAGCTCGTATTTAAAAATATTCACACTTAATTTAACTCTCTTCATTCTTTGGAAGAGTTGTGGGTGTGTTAATCTTTTGGATTGATAAAATCATTCATCTAGATGAGCAGGTTGGAAATTGACTTAAAATTTTCAGTTACCTTTTTTCTAATGTGTCCTCTTTGGCTTTATTTTTCAGACATCATTTAGAAAGAGAGAACCGGATATATTTAATTAAAATATATAGGATCCAATTACACATTTTAAATTATAGATTTTGCAATTACTAAACTCCTAAAAATAATAACCTTGCAATATTTTTCCCTTGACATTTTCATTTAAACACAAAACCAGACCTTCTTCATTTTGATAGCTATGGAAAAACAAGTATTTTGCCATCCCCTACTATTTTGTTTACCCATTTTAATTACTAACTCAGGTGGCATATAGAATTTTGGAAAGAAAAATGAGATGGCACGTAGAATTTAAAAAAAAAAAGGAAAAAAAATCAAGAAATCTAGCAAATGTACAAAGGACTCCATAAAACACAGAATCTCACTGACCACACTCAATAAATGGGTGACAGAGCATTCTTTGAAACTTGTTTTGTGTACCTTTATGTCCACTGCCAATTTCATGAATAGCCATTAGTGACCATCTAAACCAAAAGCAGAAGTTTGTCTCTCTCTTGTTTGGCCAGCTGAGGAAACGAGTTTGTGTGCAAGTGGGAATTTGTGAATAAAATACAGAAGTAACATGTTAGTCAGGTAGAGGCATTTTAGGAACCGCTCCCTTACAGGAATAAAACTCGCCCTACGTTTAAGAGTGACAAAAAGCTAGGGATTGCTGAGGTTAAGACAACATTAAATTAACCCTTCTGTGGACCACAGTGGTCCTTACCTAGCTGATCAGTTGCCTAACTCCTGCAACTTTGGCACAGTAAATCACCATCAGTCAAAGACAGGGAGCAGCACAGGTAGGTAACGCGCATGATGTCATCTCTGACTTGAGCTACTGAGCAAGTCATGACAGAAAGAAGTGCCCTGCGAACTGCAGGTGGCTTTGGGGTGTTCAGAGTTCCGTGAATGTTCAAAAACAGTGGAGGTTAATGTGACAGAAAGCACTTACTTGGGTACTTTTTTGTTCACAGTTGTTTTCTACCCACGTAAGAGGATCACTTGGGTGGCTGGTCTCTCTTTATCTTATGGGTACTAAGCAAATGAGGGGAGAAAATCCAGGGAGACTTTGGGTGAGATGGAATGGATGGGAATCACAGTAGGGAGCTTGGAAACACAGAGCGTCCTGAAAACAAGACCCAATCATGGAGAGTTACTTACACCGCAGGAAGTCATTGCATTAACTGAAAACAATCAAGAAGTCAAAAATAAGTCAGGAGGGACATAGGTGGGTGGGAGACAGTTGTGCACAAACCTTGTTAGTTCCTCATCTTTCCACTTTAGGCACTTTGAGATTTCTCTGCTTAAAAAGTGAAATATTCTAGTTCTTATTCAGCAAAACCTGAGTTTTCAGGTTTCTTTGAAGGTTCACCACAGGAGACAGTCCAGGCATAACCATCTCAAACTTTTGGTAAATGTGAAGTCTTTCCATGGACCTTTGGTGGGATGGACAAACAAGGCTGACAGTCGGAGGGTCTGAGTAGGCAAATATGTACTAGGGGGAGGGAAGCAGCAACATTGTGGGACCAGGGCTTTGTGTCGAGGAGTGCGTGATGGGACTCTCTGCTCACCGGTCCACAGAAAGGATGAGGAGTATACGGGAAATTAAAGCACTTTTCTTCAGCTCAAGATATTGTTTTAAGTTTTCTATGTCTTTTGAACTGAAAGCCCAATTTTAGTTGCAGCTTTGTGTTATAGGAGAGGGATTTGGTTAGTGAGCTTACCCATCACCCATGTGTGAAAGTGCTGGAGTTTGCCTTGCATTTCTTCAGGTAGCATGTCTTCTTTAAAAATAATGCTTCCAGCCGTAATGGCTGGGTTATGCTTTTCAGAAAAGCCCTGCCACAAGTCTGTGGTTTAAAGCTGTACATTAGGTTTGCAGTTCATCATATTTCAGATCGATACACTACAGAGAGCTAACACAGATCCTGCACAAAGACAGATTGCACTTTCAAGGGAATTTCATGCCATTTAAAAATGGAATTAACCAAGATGGAAATGCTAAAAATACATGAAAGACAAAGTTTAAGTCACTAATAGAAAACCCTGTGTGCCATTCTGCATATTAAAAGACAACAAACTGCCACAAAATAAATGCTCCCTGGTAATGAGCTAATATTTAGTCAGCAGGGTACTCTGTTCTGGAAAAACAAAAACAAAACCCCAAAAAAACCCTAAAACCCAAAAACAAACTCACAACAAAAACCCCTGAAAAACCAAAAAGGGCTTCTGTTGATCACTTTTTGTTGTTGGTCCTTTAAAAACATAGATGGAAAAATCAAGCACTCCATATTTAAATTACTCTTTTTTACTATGAATTGAAGCAGAAGTGTGCTGTAGTGCTTGTCATATTTTTCTTTATAACCCCAAGCCCTCAGTCTCAAAGAATAGGAGAGAAAATGGAGCTCACACTGCTTCTTATACATGTAGTCATGCAGATATGTGCTCTTCATACAGAAGTGGGCTTTCAAATGGGATGTTTAGTTCTAAATCTCACGGTAACATACTTTTTTAAATAACGATTTCCACTGGCCTTTTTTTCACTCCACAAATGGGACTGCTGCTGCTTGTCTGGCTGTTAGTGCTCATTGAATATGGAAGGGATCCATCTACTGAATGCCATGAGGTGCTAATATGATGGGGCCAGGCACAGTTTCCTGTTTTGCACCTTAGGGCCTAGACTCAACCAAAAGACTTCTGCAGGTGGGGGTTTGGCAATGGAAGAGGGAGAACAAAACACACATTGATGAGAAGAAAGAAGATTCTGCCAAAGAACTGGATAAAGAGTAATAAAAACAGGGGTGGTGGTAGGCTGAATTTTGATAAATCACCTTCTTCTTCTGCAACTAGTCTTTTCCCACTTTTTCAAGTTTAAAATCAATATATCTTTCCAATGAACTTCTCGATAGCCAGGAAAGGTCTAATTTCTTATTTCCAGCTGTGACTGGTGTATGAAATGGTATTTCAAACTGTGCAAAAAAATCCCTACCTGGATAAAATTTACCTGACATCTTCCCTCTGCAGTAGATTTATTTTGTTTTCCAGCAGGGCAAAAAGTTAATGTTGCTTTCCACATTCTCAATGTCTTTTGCACCTCCTGTAGTATTTCATCAAGGATGTAAGGGCTCTGGTTTGTTATTTAACCTTTCAAGAACATGCTAGAGACTAAATTAGAAATATTTTTCCCCATTGACTTCTAAAGTACTGCTGCCATTTACTGCATAGAGTCAGAGATATACTGGTCTACACAAAAAATGACAGATCCTCCACTTGTATTCTTGCTTCAATAGCTTCATCATTCTGGATGCTGCCTTTGGGCTGGAATAGGAGTGACAGTACAGAACTTTTGCTTCCTGCTGCTTTTGTATCTCCTCCTTCCTTCTGGGCAGGCTTCCTTCCTCTGACCACAGCAAATCTTCTGAGTTTATGTTTCTTCAAACTAGCTTCCGGCTCTTTTTTGGACTGGTGTTTTTCCACTCTTCTGTGAACTACCAGAGGATGTGGCATCTTCTAGCTCCAGCAAGCTTCCTCTGAAAACCAATTAATTGATCCAGAACACAGTTGTTAAGTTTAATGGTTTCCCATTGTATCCAGTCACAGAGAGAGATTACGTTTTGCCTTGTCAGAAAATGTTAAATTCAACACGCTCAGAAAGGAGTCTGATGTTACAGCAGTTTTCACAGCAGTGTCTTCTCATTAACATTTAGATTTCTTTGGTTTTGTCTATACAACTTCCTGAAACCCTTATACCAGTCAGAGATAAAAAGAGGTTATAGGGGCAAAAGGCACAGTGCAATGTATTTGTAATTGGTAAGAAGTTGGTTTCACGTTCCTTCTCTTCTCTAGCAGAATATATGCACTCTTTAGTAAAGCTGTCAGTCACTAGGTCTAACCATGTTGAGGTGCTAGTAACTAGTGAAGATGAAAGGTGTGATTCAGACTGTTCCCTTCAGTCTTGGTTTTGGTGTTTTCAGCTAGAGATTGAAGCTCCTTTAATGAGTAATTGGGTCAAGTGGAACCTCTTGGATGGGGAAGATTAGTCTTGTTTTGGGGGACATATTGAAATTGTTTATGACAGAAGAAGTGTGAGGACTGGAAGCAGTGGTAGACATTTGAGATGCCATAAGAGAGCCTGTCTTGCCTCCAGCTATTGCTCTAGAAGGCCGTGGGCCTAGAAGTCTGTTATGTCTGCTGCTCTGAGTGTCTTACATACTTCCATGTGTCTAAACAGCAATATATGGATGCTTCTGCTTGCATGCTGAAGTATGTCTTATGTGTTTGCTTTCATGATCTGAAATGTTCCCTAGGCCCCAATTAGATTGCATTAACTAGCTCTCCATCAACTATAATGGAGCTTAAATACTGAGCTTATATACTGACAGCCACATATAGACATTTAAATTACATGTCTAATCTTGTGCCAAATCCAACCCCAAATCAGTGATCTCTAGGAATGAAAGCAAGATGTCAGCTATGGTCAGGGGAGACCTATGCAAAAACTCTTTCTGTCTTTACTGTTTGATCTAAGTCTTGCACTGCTTTCACAGGACACAGTCAACACATCACCTAGAGTCAGACTGAAGAGTAGGAACCTACTGAAGTTCACCTTATACAAGTAAGAGTAAGAGCAAGCAGATAGGATTCCTCCCAACTTGCAGTGCCCCGTAATGATACTCAGAGATACAGACATGCTCACCTTAGACTTCAGAGGATTAATCTGAACACTTGTGTTGGTGTCAGAGATCAATAACTCTTGGATGTTTATTTGTGATCTCTTTACTGAAAAGCTCTGTGGCTCAGCCCGTGTAGTTCTGATTTCTGTTCTCTTGTCCCTGTGATCTTCAATTTAGAAGCACAGATAGATAATATGCTCTAGAAAGGTGACGTACCTTGAGAACTCAGGATATTCAGACACTGATTCTGAGCACTAGTGCCCTGTTTTTTCCTTTAAAATTTGCTTATTGCATTAGATCCATGGTGAACTGATCTACATTACCGGCAAGCTAGAAAATCATGTGGGCATCTGTATGTGCAATGTTTTGCAGACAAATAAATTCCCTTACACAGCTGAAGAGGTGACAGCCATGCCCCAGGATGAAGAGTAATTGCTATGATGGAAAGGAAGAGAAACTTCTTTAGTTGTTACATACAGGTTTTATGTTTGCATATTGTTTGTAGCTGTGCCCTGTATGCTGAAGAAAAAAGACAAGCAATAGTTCCTGAATATGGAATGTGCCCTAAAGGCATCTAGAAAAAAATTACTAGCTACTATCCAAACATACTTGGCATAACAGAGGAGGCTGCTGACAGAGGCTGCAGCAATCCTGTTCAACACTTACATAGGATTTGTACTTTGCAGAAGCTGCATGATGAGCTCTTGACTCTGCAAAGTGCTGTACATGAACAGCTCCCTGAGCTCAGGGAATATTCTGTTATCACCATCAGATGATTTTCAGCTACTTTAATTAAACTATCTGTAAAGAAATGCTTAAAAAGCCCATGTTGATGAACAGGATGGCTAATTACAACATACTTACAAAACAGAGCATGTGCAGTTCTATCGAATGTCAGTGCAAAGCAGACTTCTGCAAAGTATATCTCACTTATGTGAGCCAAGATTGTTTACTCCTTGATCCAAAAGCAAAGACAAAATCCAGGATGGGTAAAACAGGCAGAATTGACTTTCCATTGATTACAGTGGATCATGATTTTCATCTCAGGTGGGTGTCCAGCTACAAGGTTTAGATAAAGGAATTGTTGAGGTATTATTGCAATATCCACTGGATGACAAGTTGGTTGCTGTGGTAACTCATTATTTAATGCTGGAATGATGATATAAATAGGAACACAGCACATGTTAGTTGTTATGCATTAGCATGATAAGAGAAGTAAGAGATGTCACCCACTTCAGATTTGAGATTTCTACAAAGCACAATACTTTTATATTTGTGTGTGTGTGAAAAAAGGCTCAAAGTCCATTTTTTATACTATAATCCCAATGTAAAGGATGAATAGAAATATGATTCCATTCAGGGAACATTTTGAAATACTATCAGAAGTAACATCTTTTGTAAAAAGCCATGAGAAATTTAAAAAAAAAAAAAAAGAAAAAAAGACAAGAAAAAGAAAAAGAAAAAACCCCTACTTTCCTAAAGTGATTAAAGCTTTTCTTTTAAGTCTCACAAACACTGTTCTCCAAGAGAACCTGGCTTTCCAGGGAAATAAAAAGTCCAAAAGTTTCATTTAAAAACTAGATGACAAAGAATAAAATAGATTAGTACTATAAATGATAATCTGAGTTTAGTTTGGTGCAGAACTGGGTACAAAAGCAAGGAAGAGAAAGGGCAACTATACTCATCAAAAATACTGTGCTAACCTCACAAGATGAGTACGTGACATTGTAAGAAGTTTCAAAAGGGTATCTACAGCCTTTTTTGTTTTCCTCAGTAAATCTGTTCTTTCCAAATGGATCATCAACCACTGAGCTGAACTTCCCAAACTTCTATGGAAGTGTTGAAGGCCAGGTTGGATGAGGCTTTGGGCAACCTGGTCTAGTGGAGGGTGTCCCTGCCCATGGCAGGGGAGTTGGAACTAGATGATCTTTAAGATCCCTTCCATCCCAAACCATTCTACAACTGTATGATTCTACGATTCTAACTTCTCTGAATTTGTAATGAGAGTCCAAATAACCTGCTCTGAACACATGCGTGGAGAGTTCAGTTTAGTATTGGAGTCACAGAGGTTAGCACCACAAAGTCTGCAGTGGGTTAACATCAAGACATTAGAAAAAGAGTATATAAAGGTAGGTGAGAACTGGGTAATACAACTGTAGTCTAGACTAAAACACCTTAAATACATCCTTTGTGTAAATGGTTTAAAAATAATGTTCCCACTTACTGGGGATTGAGCACAGTTAGCGGAAACCTTTACTCTGGACAGTCCATCCATTGAATAGTGATGAGAGGTAGTAATAACATTGAAGACATAGGTGTTTCACAGTCCATCTCTCTGTGTAACTGCTTCTCATTGGTCACCATGGTGAGTGATGTATTTGAGGTAGCTTTTCATGACACAGGTATTGAGATCAGCCTGGATTCCAATGAAGGCCAGCCAGTCTTGAAACTGCCCAATTTACAAGACATGTTTTGTAAGGTGTGCTGAGCTTTTTCGTACCACAGTTAGATTCACACTGTTCTCCAAATCAGTTCATTTAAATTACACTGTTTTAGCTACACAAGTGCCAGCCATATATGTAATGGCAGTTTAGCCTTTTCTGTAGTGATGCATTTCAAGTAATTTTAGTGACCAGCGCAACTTGTGACTATGTTACTGCTTTTCCAGTTGAGTTGCATCCATAGATTTGAAGTGTCCAGCTTCTCTGCATCTGCTTCAGGGGGAAAAAACCCCAACCAACCAACCAAACAACCAGCCAACCAATCAACCAACCAAACAAAAAAACCCCACCCCAAAACACCAAAGAAAACAATTCTGAGAGGTAAAAATGCTTAAGTGCACTCTTCTCATTTGTTTTGTGAGGATGAGAAGCAATCATAAGTTTAGACAGGTCAGTTTATTGTTACAGCTGTAAGTGAAGGAATTCTTCAGTTTTGCAAACTTACTCCTTCCCACTGTTTTTTGTTCCAAGTGATCAAATTAGTAAAAATAAAGAGGATTTCATAGGTAAAGTGTTTCTTGTTGACTTTTTGCATGCAGCAAATCTTTGCTATGAGTTGTTTCGTGTGAATGTGGAGTGAAGGAAAGATAGCACAAAGGTAATTGGTTTAATTAAAGCTGCTTCATTTCCTCTTTTAGCTAGTGACAACCTTGAAAACCAGCATCACGTTTCTAACTGTCAGGAAGAAAAGGCAAAGTTTGTCAGCCAATTGCAGTGCCGTATTTGCTTTCCCTCTCTGAAGTACAGGGAAATTGAAAGAAGGAAAACGGAAAAGGCAATGAGAAGAGTGGGTGAACGACTTCCAAGCCGTATTCCACAAAAGAAAGCAGGAGGGAGAGTGAAATAAGAGGATGTAGGCAGTAAGCTGAGCATACTTGAAAAGGCACTGAGCCCCATGCAGAATCCATCCCCTCTGGGCAGCACAGCAGACTGTGTTATTCAGTCAGCTTGGACCAGATTCTCATTTGCATGAAGACCCATTACACTACTTTAAAAAGGGGCTCCATATTAATAGTTTCTAGGTCCAGTAGGTATTTCTTGGCAAACTTCAATAGTACTGCTCTTGCTGTCCATGTTCATTCCTAAGAGGATGGATTGCATTGCTGTTTGAACTCATAGTTCAATAGATGAATGATATTTTTGGAAATAAACGCAGAGTTTGCTTGTTACAGCGATACTCTTTCTTGCTCATTTCACATAGTAACGTGTATATCCATTGAGGAATAAGATGTTCCGTGGGAAAATGTTGTAATTGCACGTATGTAAGGGTACATCACTTACCTTTATTACAACTCTTGTTGCAGCTGTGGTCTCAAAAATTATCCCAGTGTGTACAAGCATGCTGGTGCAATTAGGAGAAACTGTTTCTTTGTCTTTATAATCCTTCTCTGGATGAGACATAGGAACACCAATAGAGCAGAGAAAGTATTGTACTGTATTATAAGCCCGCAAGCCAGCCCAGCCCCATGGCAGTTCATGGAGAAGTAAATCAGACTTAGAGAATAGTTTGGGAAGGGAAACCTAGTTAGAATGTTTGCGGTAAATATAAGAACTGATGTGTGGGCGTTGCAGTCACAAATCCTGTTATATGCTAATACGATTTATGTGCATAACTCCCAAACATCATTATCAGAGTTAACCCCTGTGTACCTGTTGTATTTAAAATTAAAATTAAGGTATGCTATTTGCACTTTCAAAACATTAGATATTTTTGCTGACTAGATACACTGTCCCAGATCACACTTCGTTCATTTGAACAATGATTGACATTCTTCTCGAATCTGATAAATCTTGAATTCAAATGAACTACCTTAATTGCAATTTCATTTTACAATATGAGTTTTAATGCAGGTATTCCTTAGTCAGGGAGTGAACGATACCTTAGGAGACACAGTGTATTGTATCAAACCAATGTTTAGCAACAGCTTACAACACAATCTTCATTCTGGAGTGAATTCTTAATGAGTGTATATGAGATTCCCAAGGCAACCAAGCAAATGAGCATCTTCCAGTCTAGAGCTTTCCTCAGGATCATAGCGTTAATTAGTATGTCTATACTGACTTCATTCGCTGTTCCAGCAGAAATTATATTTATTTTCTGGACCTCTTGTTGCAGAATTGTTTGCACCCGTACTGCTCATGGTTACTGAATTGTCTTACCCTCTCTGCAGAGCACTTTGAGCAGTCCTTGACTTGATCTCTGCCTCACAGGCCTTTCTTTACACAATGCATTATGCATAACCAGCCAAATATGTGTATGCTCCAGTTTTGTTAAGGAAAAACCTAGCTCATCTGCTACACAGAAGAATCCTGGCTGATGAATTTGCGGACAAGCAGGGGAGCAGAGAGTGGTCCAGCTGCTGGTGTTGACATATTCGTTTTGAACTGTCATGTTTAGGCTTTGGTGTTGCAAAGTGTTCCTACTCTAATATTATTCAATGTAATGACTAATTCTATTAACTGGGAACTAACCTTCCTTCCTCCTCCAAACTGCTAGGGTCTGCTGAGAAAGGTCCTTTGTTGTAAAACTGGAAAAATTATGCCTGAGTTTTTAAAGACTGCTCTATTCCAGAGTCTATACTCAGCTGCACACAGCACTGGGAGCAGGAACAGTAGAGTTACATGTACCTTCAGCACAATACTCCAAAAACTTGTACAAGGGTAAGTCGTGGTCAGGTATTGCTCTGTTTTGACTAGTAAAACAAAAAATATCTTGAATTAAGAAAGTAGATTTTTTTTTCACTTTGAAAATGTCAAAACAAAGTGTCAGCACTTCTGAAAAAAAAAGTAGCTAGATTAAAATTCTATCACCTTCAACAGTCTCCTTCTTGCTGTGAAGGAATTTATTCCTTTCAGTTTAACTATCTGTGCTCTTGACTTTGATACAGGTTTTTGCTCTGGCAACAGGATTTCTGTAGTAACTCTTTGTTAAGCAAGTTATATACAAGTTTCTACAGTTTCTTCTTCTTATTATTATTCTCAGTTCAGTTTGAAAACTCCCATAGTAATTAGAGCTTTATTCCACATCTCTCTCTTGATCAAAATAATGAAAGCGTTCTAAATACTATTTACTCATCTACTATTGTGCATCAGGCCATAGGGACCTTCTCCTTCAAGGTACACCTTGTACCTGTTACAGGACCCATTAGAGAAAAACTCTAATGCTGGATTCCCATTAAAATGGCCAAGGCTGCAACTTGACATCTCACAGAACACCAAATAGAAGTGTGTAGTGTATTCACACAGGAGCAGACTATTTTTCCAAGAAAGACCCAGTTCAGCACACCTGACCTTGCTTACATTGGCAGCATACGTTACAGCTTATTTGTAACATGACCATCTCCTGTAGCCAGTACTTTGGTGGAAAGCAAAACCATTTTTCATGCATTGTTTTATTGAGCAAATTGTGCAGTGCTGCATGCACAAAGACTAATATATTGGTTTCACCATGAAATGTAGAGAGTTCATCAGTCTTATCTTAAAAAGGGTAGCTGCAGAGTGCATAATGGTTTCAGCAATATTCAATCCCCTTCTCCAGGTCCAGTTGTGGTATTAGTAAGAGAAATAATTGATGAAAGCCTTTGAAAGATACATAAATAAAATAATTTGTAAACCAAGTAATGGTTTAATTGGCAAATAAACCTATTCCTTACCCTCAAAGATTTCTGAGGATCGTGCAAATAATGAGGTGGGAAAGATTAGCATCAAATATAATTCCAAAACCAGTACAGTACAAAAGTGTAAGACAGTAAGAGATAAAGCTCAAGGAACATGAAATTCTACGTTCACCCTTAACTCGGATGGCTGGGAGTTCTGTATGAGTTTAAATCTTTACCTGTCACAGTGTATGACATAAGGCCTGAAGCTTTTGAAGTGAGAATGCTCCCATTTACTCAATAAATTAAAAAAAAAACCAACAAAAAACAAAAAACACCCCCCCCCCCCCAACAAACACATAAGAAAGCATATCTTCTTTTTATAGATAATAATAACCCCTGAAGCACACTAGCATAAAATGTTACCATCCTGGACATTAATAGGTTTCTAATAAAGATTAGTCCTCTCCAGAAAAAAGTAACAGCTATTTTACAGAGAATGTAAGTTATAAAGCTGTAAGCTCCCTGCTTCAGGGTATAAACCAACTGCAGACACAGGAAGTGAAGAACAAACTCCTCCTTCTGAGCACATTATTCTTTAATGAACCATCATGGGATCATTACAGTAATTAATGAATGATTAGAAAGTTAATTTATCTATTTTCTTTTGTTGTAACTGTAATTTGAAGTAGAGAAATCTCCAAGAATCAATGGCCAATCTTTTGAAGATCTAGTCATTAGGCTGCTGCCTGTCAAGGCTGGAATGAAAACAAATTTGCTCCCTTGTAAACTCTATTATATTGTAATAACATGAAATGCATGAACAACTTCAAACTGTGATACAATACCAAACTCATGTAAACGTATACAGTTTGTAACTCTTATGCATCTTCAGTTTTTGTGGGCTTGTACATGCTTTGAGCAGGAAAACCACAACTGGGTGGAGCCATACTGTCCCAGGGAACTAGCATATTCAGAGCCATTCAGGAGAGTACCGGGAAAAGTGCCATGAAGTGATGAAGAAACAGTAAAAATCACTGTTTCTCCAGAAATACACATGGAGGTTGAATATCAAGCAGCAGCATTAGCTGCTGTTTCTGTAGACTCAGAAGTAACTGATTGATAAATCTGACTGCTATTTCCACACTTATGACAGCTGAGTGTCTGTGGATGATACTGACCTGCAGAAAGACTTAATATGAAAGAAAGCTAGATTATAAGAATCTGTGGGATATATCAGGACTAAGCCAGAAGAGTAGCTCTTCAGGGTTACAAATTGCTTCCACAGAGAAGAATAAGATTGGAATCAACTATAGAGCAACTTCTGAAAATTGAGTTAAGAGCTTCTAGCTCTTCACTCTACCAGATGTTGCTAATATATAGAGAAGCAAAAGAGCAAAGATAAGACCCCAGAAGTCCATGGGGGAAGATTTGATTGCTGATGAGGATTTCCAAACCACTGGAAGACTCTTAAAAGGGACTTCAAAACAAATCACCTACCTTTTACTCAGAGTTCAGCACACAGTCATAAAACTTAAGTATCCTCCTCCAGTCTGTTGGAGCTGGTGCTAAGGTGCTTCTGTTCTCCACTAAGACAATTGCCACGAATGAGTGGCAAGTTAGTTGCACCTCTTGAATGTGAGGTGTTGAGAGATTCCAGACATAATTTTCCTTTCAGAGAAGTTGAGTTTACCTTCTTTCATCAGATCATTTCCTCTGGCTTCTCCACTGTCTGCCCATCTAGTGAAAGAGAAGGGAATCCGATGAGAGAATCCAGTCAATCCTATGCAATAACAAAAAATTGAGAGAAAGCTGAATACCTCTAGTCTCCTCCAAAGAAGGAGAATGACAGACTGGAGAAGAGTACCATAGAAATGGAAAGGTGATACTGGACAGCCCAGGGCTTACAGAACCCATGGCTCTGGTCAGGTTGACTGCAAATGCCAGGGTGTCCAGGGGGTAAAACACAGGATGAGCCTTTCACATACGGTTTCAAAATAATCAGTTGTGTTTGGGTTTTTTTCTCTATTATAAATGCAGAAGAGATCAAATAAAATGGAGACATATTTCACAAGGTAGAGCTACTTTTCTCCAAATTGTGCAGCATCACATCCTAAGAAAGTATAAGGTCCCAGTGAGCAGGTACTATATTAATAGGTTATAAACTAAAATGTTTCAGAGAAAAAACTGTAATATAGTTAGCTTCTGATGAAATAGAGACCAAGACTGTTCACCTAGCAGGCTGCAAATGAATCCAAGCTTAGCAGTAGGTGCTGACTCTCACAAGTACAGTCTGTCTTCAGAGTCTGGAGAAACAAAAATTTCAGGTCTACAGCTCCAGGGCTGCAGTACAGGCAGCTGTGCCAGCAGTTTCAGCCTGGAGTCTTCAGAGGTACAAAGCTCTCTGTTAAGAACTTTGCAAAATTTTAGGATCACCTGGGACTGAGCTTCCAGCCATACGGGGCAGTTTGGATACCCGTGGGACTACCATGGATTTGGTCCAAACCCAGCTTCTGAGTTATTTGGCTCTTGAAGCTCTATCAGTCTTCCAGGGCTAATCCAGGTACCATGACTGAGCTGGAAATTTCTGAGCTTGACTTCTTAGACTTAAATTACATTCTTTACAATTTTTTACAAAATTTCTTATTGAAGGTTGTTGGGTTTGTTTTTGGGTTTTGTTTGTTTGTTTGTTTGTTTGTTTGTTTTCCTGTAGACAATTTGAAATGACTGTTTTCTACTTGTTTTGTTTCTTCCCCCTTCAGAAACAGAACAGTTTTCCTATTTAGAATTCTCTATGAGGTAGCAACTTAAACATTTAAACAGGTCTACACTTGACACATTTAATTCTTACATCATCTCTGGGTTTATTTTTGCTCTGCTTTATTTTGTTGTTGTTGTTTTAGTGTTGTTGTTTTTTTTTTCTTTCTTTCTCAGTCACATAAATGGCTGAGACAAAGGCAGCAGTCAGTCTGTTGGTTTCCTCTGACTTCTATTTTCATGCACGTCAGTGAAGGTGTTTCTATGGCGCAAAAGAGCACTTTTCAATTTTCAATGCATTTGCTTATGTGTTAGAAAACTCTCTGAGGTATCTGGAACATCCACACTCTGCAACAGCAACTGGAGGTCACAAGAGATATTGTAAGGTGCCTAAACAAACAGATGCCATAATCTTCCACACCCTGCATCCAAAGATGGCTTAGTCATCAGAGCTGAGCCCTCCGGTGTTTTGTTGGTGAATACTGATATATTTCAATGTCTGTTCTTGTGGTACCTGAAAAAAGCTGGTTTTGGCCTTTGCCACTTCTAGTTCACAACAGTGATCAAAGCTGCATATGGTAAATGCTTTGGATCCTTTCCTCCTACAGGCAATATTTTGTCACTAACTTCAGCAGAAACATTTTTTGGGTGCCACGTTTAATTAATGCATAATTCAGAGTGTCTAATAGGATTGATGTGTATCTGAATTAAAACTGCAAATAAAATGGTGCTAAGGGATAGAAGCAGAGAATGGACTTTAAATCTCATTTCAGGACTTGAGCGCGAATGACAGAAAATATCATGGGCTTCACAAACAGGGAAGAACTTGGCATAAGATAAAAGGCTTAAGCCAGGATTCATCCAACTTCCAGTCTTGCTTAAAGGATGAAAGCATATGAGATTTATATATTCACAGCCTGACTTGCCTGCTATGTATGTGGTGAGCCCATATACAAGGCTCCGAGTGCCTCTGGAGATTGGATTTTAAAGGACATGAGAACAATTGACATAAAATGTTGCTGGGTGAGCAGTCTCCAGGAGGCTTCTGGCTGGTCCATCAGACTTCTGAGCAGTCAGAAGGGAAAAGAACACCAAACGTACCATATTTAAGATATTTGGGGAGTGAGGGTCATGCTTTTCCAGATTCACATAATCTTATTTGTAGCTTTCCTTCTGTTAGGATGCAATGTAAGAATGGTTTGGGATGGAAGGGATCCTAAAGATCATCCACTTCCAACCCCCCTGCCATGGGCAGGGACACCCTCCACTAGACCAGGTTGCCCAAAGCCCCATCCAGCCTGGCCTTGAACACTTCCAGGGATGGGGCATCCACAGCTTCTCTGGGCAACCTGTGCCAGTGCCTCACCACCCTCATAGTGAAAAATTTCTTCCTAATATCTAATCTAAATCTACCTTCTTCCAGCTTAAACCCATTGCCCCTTGTCCTGTCACTCCATGCCCTTGTAAGCAATCCATCTCCAGCTTTCCTGCAGGCCCCTTTAGGTACTGGAAGACTGCTATCATGTTTTGGGTTCGGAGACAAGCAGCTGCATTCAGCCTGCCTGTTGCCTCTGCAGAGGTGTTACATACAGTGCCACAAGCAGCCAGGAGTATCATGCTGCTGGGAGAAGCAGTTGTTTCTGCTTTCTCTGGGGCTAATAGCTGAGACTCACATTTCCTTTTGCAGACATAAAATTGTGATGCTAGGAGAAAACACCTCTGCCACAGTAGGGGAGAGACAGAAGAAACTACCTGTCATAGGACCATGACCTGAGTGGGCAGCAGAAGTTCCCAGGTGGGACCCAGGGGAGCAAAGAGCTCCAGCTCAGCCCTGGTGTCTTGCCTGTCTTTAGGTCCCAAATTCCTACAAGGCTCAAATTCATATCCTCACTTTACTTTTCCCCCTCACTTTGGTCTCTGCTCATGGCTTTTTCATTAATGTTGGTATAGGACCCTCACCCTCTCTTTAGTGGGTATTAACTGTCATCTGGAAAACTGGAACATTTCCAGCCCTGGGGATTGAAATTTTCAATAAATTCACAGGACAAGCAGTAAGGCCTTCTTTATGTATGTCACCAGGTAGTTTTGTGTTGAGGATCTGAATTTCTTATCTTGTCTCCGTGATGCTCTCAGCAGGGAGCATCTAGGCTGTCAGTCAATAGTAAGCAGAGAGGTATTAATACCTGATAGTTAGGCTGAATACAAGCAAGAACTATTATGTGTATTATGAAGAGGTTACTAACTACTGACAACCTTACTGGCAGTCAGCTTTGATTCATACTGACACAGCATAGATTTATGTTTGTAAAACTGTTCAGTAAAAATTAACGTCTTTATTCTCCATGTTAAAAAAGCTATATGACTAAGAGTCTCTCTCCCATTTTTCTTTCTCCCTTTTTTCCTCTTCTCCCTTTTCTCCCTTGTCCTTCCTTTTTTTCCTCTTCCTCTCCTCTCCTCTCCTCTCCTCTCCTCTCTTTTTTTCCTTAGTCCTTCCGTCCCTCCCTTCCTTCTCTTTCTCCCTCTCTCACTTTCTCCTTTGGTTTCTCTTTTGCTTTTATTTTCTTTTTCTCTTTTTAAAACTAAAGATATAAAAAAAGTTTCTCAAATTTTAACTCAAGTGCCTTGTTCCTTGTAGAAAATGTCCTGAGAACATAGATTTTAGTCAATATATCAGCATTGCTAATACTGGACAAGAAATTAATTTTCCAGGTATAATATACCATTTGTTATTTGGGTTGGGGTGGTTATTACTGGTTGTGTATAATTATTCTTGCTTAGTAATTTTATGTAATAATAGTTGTGAAAGAGCAGTAAGTATTAATTAAGGAGGTAAAGGAAAGTCCAGCAGTAATGACATCTGAAGCAATAGTATCTGTTGTATGTGAGGCACACATCCTGGAGAAGAGTTTTCTGCTCTTCATCACAGGAAGTGAATAAGTATCAGGGAAGTGAAATGGGTCAGAGAAGAACCAATAAGGCCATAAGGTGGTTAGTGGTATGACTAATCAAGTAGAGAGAAGAAATTAAATAAAGATCTTTCTACAGAGTTACAAAAGTGATGGAAATAGAGTTGTCATTACAGATGCTAACTAACAGGGCTCAGCATCTCCCAGCTTTGGAGTTAATACAGGTGGGAAGTCTATGCAACAAGCAGCTGGAATTTCATACACCCTGACTTGTCCTGCAGGAATTCCTCACGGCTGCCAGTGGTATAACATTATCACTGACAGCTCTTATTATCACCTTTGAGAAAAAGTATTCAAAAACATCTCAGGAAAAAAGCATATCATTAACTTTTCAAACTATTGAGCACATATATGTAAATCACTAATAGGTTTTTGTGTGGTCTAAGTCCATCTGGACATGATATTAGTAGGGTGAGAACTTGATTGCTGCATTCATTTTTCGGTAACATGGCTTAAAAGAGGAGGATACTAAAGACAAGTCTCCTTAGGGCAATGTTAAAGAGTAGTTATGAAAGTTTTTCAGCCAGAAAATCCTGATTCTTGAACCTGGGAGTTTGTTTCGCTAAGAAGCTCTCAGTACCATTCATGCTCCATTTTCAATTAATTAGGAAGAAGTTCAAAATATTATAGGGACATTAATGTTATACCAATTGCTTTTAAGGCATAAATGAGATAATAAATTTGTCTTACTGTCAGTTTGATATGGGTGTCAGGACTGGAATAGCAAGGATTTAAAGGAGTAAAAAGAATTAATACCAGCTAGTATGGAAAGCATACATTGTTAAGCTGACTTTTATATGTTAATAGAGACAGTATTGATGAAGTAGACATAGATTTCTGCATTTTTGGCCTAGCACTGCACACCTTTTTGCTTAAGAAAACAGAATGGTATAAATTTAATATGGTACATGTGAAGCAGATTAAACATAAAACAAGTGGCAGTCCTCTGAAGAAATGTATAAATGGCAAATTAACACTGTCCAGGTTTGTTTCTGTGGGACTGCACAGAGATGAGCTATTGGGTTTATATTGCTTGTGGTATTCATCAATGTTCAGGAACTAAATGCAGTCTCATAGTTGATAAATTTGTTGTTGACTTCAAGGTCAGGAAAGCAGGAAGAAGTAAGATGATGAGTGATTGATACAGAGTGATCTAGATCACCTGGTAAACAAGGTTCATATGAATAAGAATTAGAGTATTCTGCCCTTCTGTGATCCTCTAGGAGTTAGACCTGCAAATCTGAGCCCCAGGCTCAGCCTGTGATCAGCGGAGAGCTGTGCATACCTCCAAAGAGCGGTTTGTCTCATCCTGAGAGGATGATGATGATTATTATTTTCTCCTTGTTGATGAGAAAAGGAACATAGTCCTTTAGCTTGAAAGTACAGCAATTACCAGTATCAAACTGGTTAAAGCTCCAAGAGTTACTAAAGGATAGGACTATATGCAGTACTGTTCAATCCACTTACTAAGGAGAACGTTGAGGTATGATTTTGTCAAATCCATAAAGAGAAATGATGGCTGATGCTTAAATACATGTATTTTCAAATTGGAAGCAAGGCACTCATTTTTAAGAGCAAATGTTATTTACTTCTCAATTATTTTAAGGACACTTGCTCTAGATCTTAGGTAAGGGTTTTGTTTATCTTAAATTATCTTCATGCAAAAAGGAATAAATTCAGTGAAACTCATGATCTGCAATTTATGAGTCCAGACAGATGTTCACAGCACACATTTTTTGCTTTGCCAACGACTAACTATACACATTCATTTCTCTCTTTAAGCATTAACAGTATAATGAGAGATGTACAAGAATGGGAGAGGCGGTGGTAGTGAGCATGATAGCTGCACCAAGACACTTGAATTATTTGTTAGGATTTTACTTTATATCATGAAAACAGAATAAGTTTTTAATCATCTAGGCAAAATTGAATTTTTAAAACACAATTATTTTTGCATGTGCATATTTTCTCCTTGTGTATCACAAATAAAAAGATGCTTGCCTATGAATTATGATTTTCTCTCCTGACCATGCATCCAAAAACCCGGTTGTTAGCCAAAATTAATATAGCATTCCTACATTTTATTTGGTCAGAATAATTAATGAAGGTATGCAAAATCAATCCAATACTAATCCCTGGGGAACTCCATCCCTACCTGTATCCAGTCCTTTTATTTCACCCTGTTGACCTCTCCCTTTTAGTCACTCTTCTGTCCCATAAATTTTCCTTATGAAGTAGTCATCTGCCATGGGTACCAATACTACCGATGTGATCCAAAACACCTTTTTGTGCATGTCAGATAAAGCTTTCCAATTCCCAGTGAATGCATGCCCAGAAGGGTCTAGATGGCAATAGAAATAGGCAGAGAAGCCTGTGGCACTCCCCTGCCTCCCACCAGTCTTCAGTGAGTTCACTTTTGGTTTTGCTACTCTACTATGATAGCTACGAGTGCCAGATCTGAGCACTTCTCAATTTCAGGCAAAGCTGGAGTTGTAACACAAGCTTGATTTTTCTCAGGGAGGATCTGCTTGAGCTAACTCCAGCTCCTTGCCTGGGAGCTAGAGTACTGTTCAAGCAGAGATGAGTTTCCTTTGATAGGAAAGTGATTTGCTTCAAAGGCAGAAGTAAATTACTTCAGCATCTAATAACCTCTATTTGTAAGAACTCACAAATTAAAATATTTTATTTATTATATTCAGCTATTCGTGAGCCAGTACCAAAAAAATGACAAAAAAAGACGAATATTTTCTACTCTTCAGTTTAGGTCTGGAAACAAATTAATTCCTAATTAATATTTAAGTGCTGCTGGCTACTTTACATTGGTTAATGTAAAGGGTATTAAAAAGAAGAAATCACTGCATATATACAAATATATAGCTTCCATTTTAAAGTCCCTTTAGAAGGCTGGGTTAGGGTAAAAAGTCCTTAGAATGAATTATGCCTGCATATGAATCAGATGATATTTTCAGAATTGCTTTGGGTCAGATCTTTCAGATGTTTTAATTTTTTCTCTCTTGGGTTCTACCCAAATGATACCACAGCTGGGCAGAGTTCCAGAAGACACCAGTTGTAATCCTAGCTCTGCCAATGTCTGGCTTGACCCCTTTGTACATATCGCTCAACTTCTCTGAGCTCTCTCTGAGCTTTTCTATCTGTTAAATGGAATCATAATGCTGATCTTCATAATGTATTCAAAATGTGCTAATAAAATTTCTATGTCTAAACTGGAAATGATCAGTGATGGTAGCGTTTATCTCTCTTGACAGCCATGCTACATCTGTGCTACTCTCGTAAGATGGGTTTCATCTGACCACATAGAGAATCTGCATCTGAAATAGTCACTTGAAGTCCCTTTAAAATCAGTGGCGAGAAATAACCAATCCTAAATCATATTTCATCTGATCTGGATTATATGTCTACCTTCAAATAAGCTTAACAAAGAAAAAGAGATTCCAACAATATAGATGTCTAAAGCTATAAGCTACTAACACCAGCCGAAGTGGTTTAGCAGTCAGAGCCTATGGCTCCAAGAGATTTAGATTCCTTTATCCATTTTATATTAAAGAGTTTTATCTAGATAATTTTGCTGCAACCTATATGGTCAGAAGACAATAATAAAAACCAAGGACCTTGAAGAACCCTCATGTCATGTCACTTAAACAATTCAAAGGTTGATTTACTCCCTTTGGCTAAGAAACAACTAAAGAACAAAGCTTTCATAAATTCTCATTTGCAAATTGTAATTGCTTCAAGAATAGAAACACTTAACACACATTTTTGATATATATATATTAAAAAAAGAGAGAAAAAAAAATCCCAACTAAAGAAAAAACCACAAGCCACTCTCAGAACCCAATAACAAGTCTGAGACCTCACAGTAACAAATAGAAAGGTTGCATAGCTTAATGTTTTTAGACTCCAGCTTGATGTCCAACTAAAATTGTGCAAAAAGATGCCATTAAAAATACAACATTGAATCATATTGTAGCTGAAATGCATGCATATTATATAATTTATAATAAGATTTACAGGCTGTAATTGCCATGCACTTTTTATGCCTCCAAGAACTACATGAAGCATAAGGATTTACTGTGCTGAATTTTAACTATGTATCAGAACTAGAGCTACACAAAACATGGCAGTGTGTCTTCATGGGGGCTCATCTAAGAGTTTCCTTCTTCCTGGTGTCAAAACAGACCCTTCCTTTGTGTCTCAAGTTCTTCAAAAGCCCAAATCTCAAGGCAAAACTCAAGGTCACAGCCAGAGTTCCATCTTGGCCCCATTAAAAGCCTATATTTTACCCAGAACTTAAGGGTAGGAATAACGTATTGGAAAACTATCTAGTCTCGCATGCAAAGGGTAAGGGGATTTACCTCATCTCACTGGAGTAATTTGAAAGTTGCATGTTTAATTTAACCAAACTATTTAAGCTCTTTGGTAGTCAAAGGAGACAGAGATATTTCTGAAAAGGCAGCTCATCCCTTGATAATGAGATTTCTGCACCTATGTTTCTAAGATAAGAAGGACGAATCACGCTTTGGAGATGCCTGTCTGTCGTATGATTAAAATGGGAGCCTAGACAATTAGTTTAGGCTTATCAGCTTTTAAATGGCTCTAGGTAGGTGAGACAAAGGAGATTCTAAGGCTGAAATCTAATATAGTGCACACTCCAAAATTGTACTTAGGGCAGATGCTTAACTTTTATTTACGAGAAAAAAGAAACTTCAACTTTTATCTGAATTGCACACAAAACTGTGAACAAAGAACTAGGATTTACTTCTGTGAGTACTGTTATCACACTTGGCACAATGAAAGCTTTGTAATGAGGTTTTCTTTTTCCCTCATAACAGTTTCATTGAATTTCTACTGAAATAATCCATGAGGAAGAGATTTTTAAGATAAAGCATTTTCATGTATTAATATTCTCAATATCATATGACAAGGAAAGTTTTCAATTTGTTTCCTTCTTTGTTTTTTCAGAGTGATATGTATTAAAATGCACTTTATTTTAAGTCAAATTTGAGTGTGACCTTTCACTTTTATCAACAGGATGTTTTAGATGAGTCAAACAATAGCATCTTTAAAATGTATGTTCATGGGAAATGATGATATTTTAAAGTTTTGTTTATATTACCAAGTAAAAATGTAGACATGTCAATATATATAATAAAAGCAAATTCTAAGTTTTGATCACAGTGTTAAAATTAGTCTAGTATATGTTTGCATGAGAACTCATACATGGGTATGATTTTTTCCTGAAAAGTTCACAAATTAAAGACTCAACAGGGAAGGCATTCTCATTCTCTCCGAATAGCAGCTTACTGAGTAAGGCAACTATCATCTTCCTCCTTTTTCCTTTGTTTTTGATCAATACCAATGATTTGTTTTGTTATTCTTTCCTAAAGGGGAGGACATTAATTTGCTGTTCTCATCAAGTGACCTGAAAAGTGGTAGAGAGACATCATTGGTGATGAAAACCAGAGAAATTCTCAGACTTGCAAAGGTGGATAAAATAAACTGCAGAAACATATGAACATGAAAGCAGTAATAGGTCCTTTGAAACTGAAATTCTGTTTACTTGAGAATAAATTCTTTGTTTAGAGCTGGGCTCAGTTCACTAAGATTCAGTTAATACGAGGGGTGACTTATCATCAGCATTATGGCCTGTATTTGGTTTTGTCTCATCATGGATAGAAATGTGAAGGCCGTTTAAAGGCAGCATGAAATTAAAACAGAGTTAAAAATGACCAAACACCAAAGAGTAAAGCTCCAGCCCATAAAAAGCCAAGTTGTAGATAAAGTGGCATAAAACATTTTATCCATTTCGATTTCATGGGGTGAATATTTACAAACATATACCATCCTCCTGTTAACTTAATCTGCAGGATTTAATTTTTCAGGCATGGAGGGGAAAGAAAATATATTCAAACTGGCAGTTTATTTGAAATCATGTACACTGTATAGAGTGCTCAGGAACATAACAACCTACACATAAGATAGTTTGGCTGTGAAATCAGATGTCATTTACTTGTGATTCCCAAGGTAGGATGAAGAATGGCGCAGTTTCCTTGTGGATTTTGGTTTTATGCTAGCTACTAAAAAGCCCCAAAACACATATTCTTTTAATGTGATAGAAATAGTAGAAACCAAGATGAAATAAAGTCACTACTGAAAGTTTTTATGCAGAAACTCAGATGATAATAACTTCTATAGACTTGATTTTGAACCATTTGAGTTTCAGTTATATGACATTTTGACAAAAAAAGTCATGTCTCTTTCTCAGTTAGAAGCATCATTCTGAATCTTATTATTGGACAACTGTAACAACTACATGTGAAAAATATTTATCTGATGCAAATAAACTGATGAAAATACATATCATAGAACTGTAGAAAACAAACATATTTCTTTCTTCAAAGATGGTTCCTTTGTTTAATTTCCTGTGAATTTAACCTATGTATTTTCCATGAAATAAACTTGAAAATGTTTCTTCTTTTGCTTTCTGATGATTTACTTCCTTTTTCTCTCTCTCATTTTTTCTCTCCTGTCCAATGGCACAATGCCCTTTGAAAACAAATTTTATTCTTAATTTCATTTACATACAATTACATGAAACAACCATCTACTTCTGAATATACATTTGAGAAAAGGAGATTGATAGAATAATCTAAATTATCTTGAATAAATGACTTCTTTTTATTTTATTTCATTTTGATCCTACTCTATAGAGAAAAAAAAAAGGCAAAACCACCCCCACCCTGGTGTAGATTTGCTCCCACATGACCATATCACAGACTGGGAAGCATGTGGCAGTGTTTCTAATATCATAAACAGAAACATAACTGTTTAGTCATAGATATTTTGAATTACTACATTTCCTCCTTCAGGTCTTTGGATTCGATTCAAAGCTTGCTGAAGTCAATGGGTGCTGCATCATAAAATCTGGGGCTTTTATTCATCAGTTTAATTCAGAATTTTACTTATAACCATTCATGGAATAGCAACACTTTTTGGTAAACATATAATAACAGTTGATTAACAAAATGGCATTTGATTAAACAGTTTCTTCTTTAAATAACTTTAATTATCCAATTAATAGGTCTTCAAAATCAAAATGAATGAAATTGAAGAAAAGCTCAGAAAATGAACAATACCTTGTATTGCATCCTTTAATAACTTTAATAACAAAAGCTCACAGCATTTCTATGAGTTTGGTAAGAAAATTTCTTGATTATTGTTCCTACTTAAATTAATAAGATTTTTGCTATTATGTGCATTCTCACATCACTTGGACATTACTCTTGCAAAAAAAGAAAAAATTGTGAAGTGGAAAGATAAAGACGATAAAGAGAACAAGGGAAGAGCTATGGATGTCATCTATCTGAATTTCTGTAAGGCCTTTGACATGGTCCCCCACAACATCCTTCTCTCTAAATTGGAGACATACATATTTGTTGGCTGGACTGTTCAGTGGAGAAGGAATTGTCTGGTTTGGTGAGTAGTGACCAGAGAGTAGTAGTCAATGGCTCAATGTCCTCCAGATGGAGATCATTGACAAGTGGTGTCCCTCAGGGGTCCATATGTGGACCAGTACTGTTTAATTTCTTCATCAGTGACTTGGCCGGTGAGACTGAGTGCACCCACAGCAAGTTTGTTGTTGACACCAAGCAGTGTGGTATGGCTGACATGCCTGAGGGAAGGGATGCAATCCAGAGGGATCTTGACCAGCTCGACAAGTGGGCCCATATGAACTGCATGAAGTTCAACAAGGCCAAGTGCAAGGTCCAGGGCAACCCCTGGTATCAATACAGGCTGGGGGAAGATGGGATTGAGAGCACCCTATGGAAAAAGATTTGGGAGTACTGATAGATGAAAAACTGGGCATGAGATGGCAGTGTGTGCTTACAGCCCAGAAAGCCAACCATAACCTGGGCTGCATCACAAGAAGCATGACCGGCAGGTTGAGGGATGTGATTCTGCCCCTCTACTCCACTCTCGTGACACCCCACTTGGAGTACTACGTCCAGCTCTGGGGTGTTCACACAGGAAAGATGGGGACAGACCTTTTAGTAGGGCCTGTTACAATAGGACAAGGGGTAATGGTTTTAAACTAAAAGAGGGGACATTCAGACTAGATATAAGAAAGATATTTTTTATGATGAGACTGGTGACACATTGGAACCGTTTGCCCAGAGAGGTGGTATATGACCCATCCATGGAAACATTCAAGTTCAGGTTGAACAGGGCTCTGAGCAGCCTAATCTAGTTGAAGGTGTCCATGGTCATTGCAGGGGGGTTGGACTGGATGACTTTTAAAGGTCTGTTCCAACCCAAAGTATTCTATGTTTCTATGATTCTATCATAAATGAAAAAAGATATAATTTGCATTAAGGATTCAGTTACAGATTCTGTGTATCTATAGCATACAGGTCATGAATTTAGATCCAGGATATGCATTCAGACTTTCAGACAGTGAGAAACTGTTTTGCCAAAGCGCATAAATCTCTGTGGGAATCTTGTATAGACCTCTCTTCAAGAGATCATCCTGAAATAAGTTTCTTTCCATATCTGGATATACAAGCCCACATAAAAATTATTTTTGTACCTGTTTATGTCTTGGGAATGGTTTAGTGCACCGTTGACTCCCACTGATTTCAGTGGCAGTTGAAATTTCTCAACACTCTGTAGAGCAGGGCTCCTGCCTTGCAAGGTCGAGCAGAGGAGCAACTGTAATGTTCACAGCATGTCCTCTTCACAGACCACATGCCAGACTTGAGGATTTTCACAGTATTCCTGAAAGTTGTTTAGCTTCCAACTCACATAGCCATGCTGAAGGTCAGCACAGGGGATACAGCCTCAATTTCCTCTCATTCGGGAGCTTCCAAACCAATGCTCTCTGTGGATTTGTGTCTCTAATCTCTCCAGGTCAAAGATACTTCACCAACTTCTTATCTCTCCAGGCACTCCTCTTTGGGGTTCAACCTAGATTTTCACTGAACAACCTGCCCCAGGCTGCTTGCCTGACTACATGCAGGGACAAGGGCTACCAATCCTGTTTGGGTCAGGGAAGGAAGGAGAACTTGGGCTAGACTGTCCTTCAGTGTAAATACACGTTGTTTTTGTGACCTCTAGAGTAAAAGTTTGCATGGTGGTGTACACAACAAGCATTTTTCAACCAATAAAAATATACCTAGCTGAGGTGTACACACTTTAATTGAAGCTCTCATTAAATCATTTTGATGTTTCCTTTTTTTTCTCCCCCCTCCCCCGCCCTTATGTCTTGGAACAGCCCTTCCTAAAAACTAATGACCCAGACACTCTCCTCCTGAGTTACAGTAAATGAAAGGGAACAAATAAACAGAAAATCTCTGCATCTCCCTTAGAGCTGATGCATCCCGCAGATATCTCCCAGTGGCTGTCATTAGCCCTAATGAAAGCATCTGAGCCTCAGCACAGCTACATTGGTCTTCACTGAGCAGGTACTTGTGCGTGAAAGAGGATGCATTTGCAAATATTCCTTCTGTGTTACGTGTGTAAGAAATTTAACCATGTAGCCTAACTTTGGTGACATAGGGATAAGCTAGGCCCAAACTTCACTCTAGCAGGTAAACTTGTCACTGCATGAAGACTTTCTCCTTTCCCCTAAAAAATATATTTATAATGTGTGCAACCCTGACAGACATATTTATTTACTTCTAGCATCTAATATAAGCTAGTTATCTAGGAATTGTTTATACATGGGGAAGATACAAAAATAACTTTCTCCACTGATGGTAGGAAAACTAAGGATGTGATTCATCTGATCTCTGTTAGATGCCAGATTAGAGGTGAGAGGAGCTCTTCCCCTAAAAATTCCTGTTTCTCCAGTGATGACTATAAAAGCAAAGAAGAGTGATGTTCTCAAAGGTGGATATTCACTTTTAGTTAGATGAACCCCACCCTATTTGTCTAAATTCCATTACACTGATGTAAAATCAATCCATTTGAGATCATTGTGCATGAAGAATGTATTAAATTCCAATTGTTACAAGGTTTCTTCACTTTTTTTCTAGGCTATTTTTGGTCTTTGTAAGCACACTGCATATCATATTAGGCCCTTATTCTTTACTGGGGTTTTTAGTTACAATGCCTGTACAAATAATAAAAGAGACATTACTTAAGCACCTCATCTATCCTTCTTTTAAATACCTCCAGGGACGGGGACTCAACCACCTCCCTGGTCAGCCCATTCCAGAGCCTGACAACCCTTTCTGTGAAGAAATTTTTCCTAATGTCTAACCTAAACCTGCCCTGGCGCAACTTTAGACCATTCCCCCTGGTCCTATCGCTTGTTACCAGGGAGAAGAGGCCGACCCCCACCTCACTACAACCTCCTTTCAGGTAGTTGTAGAGGGCGATAAGGTCCCCCCTCAGCCTCCTCTTCTCCAGGCTAAACAACCCCAGTTCCCTCAGACGCTCCTCGTAAGACTTGTGCTCCAGACCCCTCACCAGCTTTGTTGCTGTCCTCTGGACATGTTCCAGCAGCGCAACATCTTTCTTGTAGTGAGGGGCCCAAAATTGAACACAGTATTCGAGGTGCGGCCTCACCAGCGCCGAGTACAGGGGCACAATCACTTCCCTACTCCTGCTGGCCACACTATTCCTGATACAAGCCAGGATGCCATTGGCCTTCTTGGCCACCTGGGCACACTGCTGGCTCATATTCAGCCGGCTGTCAACCAGTACCCCCAGGTCTTTCTCTGCCATGGAGCTTTCCAGCCACTCTTCCCCAAGCCTGTACCGTTGCATGGGGTTGTTGTGACCAAAGTGCAGGACCCGGCACTTGGCCTTGTTGAACCTCATACAGTTGGCCTCGGCCCATCGATCCAGCCTGTCTAGGTCCCTCTGCAGAGCCCTCCTCCCCTCGAGCAGATCAACACTCCCACCCAGTTTGGTGTCGTCTGCAAATTTACTGAGGGCACACTCGAGCCCCTCGTCCAGGTCATTGATAAAGATATTAAACAAGACCGGCCCTAGCACTGAGCCCTGGGGGACACCGCTTGTGACTGGCCGCCAACTGGATTTAGCTCCATTCACCACCACTCTCTGGGCTCGGCTATCCAGCCAGTTTTTAACCCAGCGAAGAGTACACCCATCAAGGCCATGAACCGCCAGCTTCTCTAGGAGAATGCTGTGGGAGACTGTATCGAAGGCTTTGCTGAAGTCCAGGTAGACAACATCCACAGCCTTTCCCTCGTCTACCAGGCAGGTCACCTGGTCATAGAAGGAAATCAGGTTGGTCAGGCAAGACCTGCCTTTCATGAACCCATGCTCGCTGGGCCTAATCCCCTGATTGTCCATATGCCTGGTGAGCACACTCAAGATTAACCGCTCCATAATCTTCCCTGGTACTGAGGTCAGGCTGACAGGTCTGTAGTTCCCCGGATCCTCCTTCCGGCCCTTCTTGAAGATAGGTGTTACATTTGCCAACCTCCAGTCATCTGGGACCTCCCCTGTTATCCAGGACTGCTGATAAATGATAGAGAGTGGCTTGGCAAGCTCCTCTGCCAGCTCCTTCAGCACTCTTGGGTGGATCCCATCCAGCCCCCCTAGCTTTAGCCTAGGCATTTTAAGAGCTGGGGTTTATTTCCAAATAAATTTCAGGCCTTGCTGGAGGTCAAGGATTAACTTTGAGCTGGATTTCCATTAAAAGTCAATTCCATCTGACCAAGGTATAAATAGATATGTGTTTGTTTTCCATGAGCGACAGAAAGGGTCAGGATGCACAGATCTCCTTGCTGTCAGAACGGAGCCTATCACAGGAAAAATGGGAAAGCATTGACTGTGTTAACCCGATGGGTTGGTTATTTGAATTTGATCAGGTCACTGTGCTGGAGGATCAGACAGACCTAAAATTTGAGCAGTATTTTATCTCCAACACACAGTGCTTTAAAACTCAGAAAGTCATTAAACTCCAAGCCGACACAGGGAATGCCTAGTGGGATTAACCTTCAAAAACTAATTACCAAAGAGATCAACAAGAGGCAGCCTGCATCACTACTGTTGTGACAGCATACCAGAGGAGTGAGTGGTGTCAGAAAATGTTGATTAAAAGAATCTGATTCGCTGGAGACCCTTTTCCTATGCAGTCACGGGTTTCTGAATGTTTGCCAAGGAAAGATCAATGAAAGACAGGTTTCTAATTATAGCTAATGATCCAGGTACAATTGCTATGATGATGATGATTAATTTATCATTTTTCCAGTAGTTTCTAGAAAAGTTATTGAATGAAGTATTGCATTAGCATCTGGGAATCATCAGCTCCCATCTTAAAGAAAAGAGGTGGGATTACCTCACCTTTATTGAGACATCTACAGCTGAGCAAATCATCCCAAAGTTCCAATGATAATCAATGAAGAGGTACAGACATTATGAGTATCAGATTTGTCCAAGTCATCTGAATAACTAATAGCACCTTCAAAATGCATGCTGTTTTGGTTTTTTTAATCTTTTTCTCTTTAATTTAAAGGGAGCCTGTGGTGGCTACCTTGAATATACAGTGTGGGTTTTAAATGCAGTGAGATGAATTCCAGCTGTATGCCAAACAGATAACACAAATAAATGTTGAGCTTATTAAAGGGTCAGTAGTCATCAGATGTGTCAGATGTCAACCCCAAAATGCAAGATACTATTGTTACCTGTGAAATCTGTTAATTACTCCTCAGATTTCATGTCCCTTGGATGAATCTGATCTCAGGTGATGTGATAAAGAGCCAGGCAGAAGATTAAGTTACATGCATACATACACACACACACTTATATGGACACATATGTTGTGTGTATGTGCATGTATCCATGTATAATATGACAGTATATTATAATAAGTATTTATTATTATTATATTATACATTAGATATATATATACACACACATATATATGCATGTATGTATTATATCACCACAAACTTGCTCTAGTTTCTGGACACACATCTTTTAGACTGATTTAAGTTTGACCAGTAAAATAAAATCATACTTCTGTAAGGAAACAAAGAAGGCTGGGTTTTCCTAAATTTCTGCAAATACTATTGGACTAAATGCCCCTGTAAAATACCAAAGATACTAAAGTGTAGCCAGAACAAAACACATTGGAAAGCAGAAATCCTAAAGTTCGTACCAGCAAAAGTAAAGAATCTCAGCAAACTTGGGACCCTGCACAGTCCTACTGGCTGAACATATTTCAAAAAGCGACCGCCTTAGTTGATGTTATTATCAGAGTTCTGGGAACACATGTTAGTTATACAAATATTGTTAAATCAGTCTGATGAAAGCACCAGTACAGACCAGGCCCTGACTTTAACAGAACATCAGGGAGGACTCAAAAGAAATTAGTGCATTTAATTACCTTTCTAAAGTTCCCAAATAAAATAAATGTCTATTGAATTTCCCTCCTCAGTTTAAGGTTCTTCGCAAATGCTATTACATTTTAATTAAAGTGAACTTGTTTTTCCATTTAGTGGGTTTTCTAGCTTGCTTTTTTTTTTTCATTATTCGTACAATTGAATAAAGATGCTAATTGGGGATTAGTTTGTAATAACAGTTGACAGGCCCTGAGGATCCATTCTGCAAACTAATAGTCTATGGATGCAGAGCAATCCATAAGCCAGCATGGGGGAACCAGTCTGTTACCAGAAGTGATCATCTTCATTCACAACTGTAGACTGCACACTATGATGAGTTTTGTTCTGGTGAGATATTCTTCTTACTCAGAACCTGTGCACTACTGCTTTTCAGATGTTGCTTGTTTGCTTTGTCCCAGGGAGAATAGGGACACTTTGCCATTTACTTGGAATATTTACATGACAGACATGGACAGCTCATGTTCTGAGCTGTCTGGAGATGAATTAGGTTTGATACAGGAGCACAGTAACTGAGTGAACATTGACAGTTTTCAAACTGTTAATAAGGACATGGTACTATGTTAACATCGTTGCACTATATCTGGATAAGAGCAAAGGGATTTGTCTCTTTGAGGCTATTCACCTAGGCATTTCTAAAGGTAGCAAGATGATGTTCAGAGATCTCAGTCTATTCATTTGCAAAAAATCCTTCAATAATTCAATATTGAGTAAAGACTGTGAAAAGGAATCTTATATCCTGTCAGACTGTGAAGCTACTAAAACTTAAACCCCTGAAGATCCTGCAAGTCAGAGTAGGGATGACCAACTAACTCTCTTCTGACCTCAAAACAGCAAAGGTCTCTAGGCATTGTATTAATTCACAATTTTAGCCAGTACTGTACTAAAGGGATGCAGGTTGCTCTCCAGGTCTGTGTAAAAATAAGGGTACTACTTGACAATGTTTACTAATATGCCCTAGCTGGAGGAAAGAGTAGGATTTCAGAAAATCTTTGACTTAAATTACATGATATTTATACCATACCTTTTCCTGAAGCGATGAAGCATCTCCAGGAAGTCTAACAAAATATGTGAATTTTGGTTACATTTAAGGAAAAAACCCCACCTTTAAACAGAGATTTTTATAGCTTGAACTTACTGATAAAGTAATGTATTGTAAGCTTACCTATAAATCTAGAATACAAACTCTCTGCTTGCCAGCTGCCTGTTTGTGGGAGATTATCTTCACTCTTATGAAAATATTGTAGCCTGAATGTGACAGAGGTCTTTGAAGTTTAAATGAACATAGATGTTTTCCTTAGGCTTTAATCGAATCCAGTGGCAGTCAAGCTCTTCCTACCGTGTGACCTATCTTTCAGAAGAGATTTCTCC
Source organism: Aramus guarauna (assembly GCA_013400195.1). Lineage (NCBI taxonomy): Eukaryota > Metazoa > Chordata > Aves > Gruiformes > Aramidae > Aramus > Aramus guarauna. The sequence continues at coordinate 148,249 of VXBL01000411.1, read as the reverse complement.
AAGCAGGGTTGGACTGGTCCCTAAACTTCTTCTTTCTTCCAAACTCTATCCCTAAAAGTTTCAAAAATTTTACAAATTACAAGGAACTGTCAGGATAAGACATAAATATTCTGTCTCTTTATTAGATAATGTACAGAGATAATATATTGAGAGGAAGAAAGCAAGAAACACAGAAGAAGAAATCTTTCATTATTTAATCTTTTTTTTTTCTCTGAGCATTTGAACAAGATATCTATCAGTAATAATGAAACTGAGTTAATTTGTATTTTCTTCAGCTAGTAAGGTGGAATTTGTTATGCTGACTTTTAAGCAAAATTCAGTGTCAATGTTACAATGTAGTGAGTTAATGGAATTCTTAACCCTGGGAAATTTGAAGACAGTATATTAAGCAAGACTTTTTTTTTTTTAATTAAAGTAGTTTGCAGAAACCTTGGTTGATAACCTAGTAAGTAAATAAGTAAAAAAAAAAAAAATAAAAAAAGGAGGACATGAACTAGATTAAAATACTTTTATATACAAGTCAGACCGTTATTTTTAAATTATCGCATTGATTTCAGCTTCACTGCAACAACATTTGAAACACGGTTCAGAGCCTGTCTGATGCAGCTTAAGGAAGGTAAATATGCTGAGGAAATGTTGAAACTGATTCTGTAAAAGAGGTGTCAAATGGCTTGATCTAAGTGTGTAATATAGCTCTGTCCTGTGGAAGGGATTTTCCAAAAAGACCTAAGGATGATTTTTCCTGCCATTGGAGAATGTCATTGCAGCAAGCAATAACTATGCAGGACAAAAAGAGGCAGTGTGTGTTTTCATGTGGACTAAATAAGCTCCTCACAAGGTCCGGAAACTCAAGTGTCTAGAATTGGATACTGGTAGAAAGACATGCTGGAAAGGACCTCCCAGGTCCCCCCAGTGCACTACCTAACTTCTGGTAGTATCAGCTACACCAAAACCATTGATAACATATACATGTCTAATTTGGGTTTACAAATCTCTAAGGATGGAGATAACACAACTTCTCAGGCAGTCTCTTCCAGTGTGTAACTGTCTATTCTTATCCCAGCTAAGCAAAACTTGTCAAGACCAGAAGCATATGACTATATAACTCAGAAGTGCATGAGTGCCTGTATACTTCTGAGATGCTCACACTTCCATTTGCAGTTAATTCCCAGCCTACGGAAAATGTTCACACTGTCTGTTGTTGGTCCTGAGCTTAGCCTTGGTGACTGCTGTGGCATGGGTGGTGGAGAGGCTGGTGAGTCATTCAGACCGCCTACAATCCAGCAGAGCTGTGAGCTTTATTTCTGCACACAGTCAACGGACGGAAGAATTCACAAAAGCTAAATTTGGCAGTCATTACTGGAAGCCTCAGTACGGCCCTCAGTCAATTAGGCAACCCAGTCTTATGAGCGAGAATGACTAAGAGCCATTAGCTTATGAGAGCCAAACAAAGTCAACTTCTTAACCCCAGAGGCATAACAACTCTATATAGGTTTCAAAACTGGTTTGTCTGAAGTAAGTAATCAAGAAAAGCAAGAAGTGATTTACTGGGAGGTTTAGAATAGAATAGGTTTGCCATCAACAATAACTTAACTCTCTAGAGCACATTGTGCCCACATTGTACCTAAGAAAAACTTTGCATAATAGAGGAGAGTTCACTTCCACATGATTACAGTCATAGACTCCCTGGAGGGAAAAGCAAGAAACCAGCAAAGGGAACAGGCTTTTCATCACCATTTATAAAGACTTTAGTGGTACATTTAAAATGGTGAAATGCTACTTACCAGCATTGTATAACACTTTGAGGTACAGAGCATTGATGAATACATCATTTAGCTGTTTGGGATTATTACTGGTTATAGTCCTTTCATTTAGTAACTTGCCCCATTTCAAAACCCTACTTTGTATCTTCCCATTACGATACTAACTGCAACATTACATTTCTTTATTTCTAACTTCCCCTAATTAAAGTAGCAAAAAGCATGAATACAAACATTTTAAACCAAAGATCACTTTACAAGTAAATTTGAAAAGTACAATGCTGGTTCCTCTATTTAAACAGTAAATTTAAAATGAATATTTATACAGACAAATCAGCTAATCAAATCATGGAAGAAAAGCTAGTTAAGTGGACTTGTCAAAGGAGAATGAGAGTCAATACACAGCAACCCTTGATCCTGGAGAGTAAATCTGGACTTGTGTGACTAGTTGCTCTGCTTTACTTGGGGAAAGGATTTGTGGCATCAACCCAGAAACTGCTGCTTGATCCTGGAACTCAGACAGAATATGTGCGCTTCTGCAGCTCTATGAGAGATGTAGAAGTGCATATATAGGTATGTCTTCAATCAGACAGGATCAAAAATAAAACGGATTTATGCTATTCAGTGTCAAAATTAAAATCTATGATTATTTGAATATGACATTAATTGCCTCTGGCTTGAACCATAACACATTGAATTTCAACATGGAAAGCCTATTCTTTTGCCTTGTCCACTGTTTTCTCATTCTAATTTTGCTTCAGATATATCAGCTGTACTAAAGAGAGTTGCTGAATGCACTTTCTGAATTGAGTGCCATTCTTTGAGAAACCATTGCTTGTTAGAAGGTCTTCAGAAACAAGGATTGCATTCCAGTTGAAGTCACTGACCTTATGAATATCTTGGTCTAATTGTACTGTGCAGAAAGGCAGCTGAACATTAAGGACTGTGAAGAAACCATGCAAGATTTCAACCTCAGTTTCTTCTACTGTCATGAAGAATTCATACTGCACTGTCAGGGGTGGATGCTGATGAAGTTACAATGACTCCAAAGCACATTTGGCTCCAGGAATTTTTCCATTTAGACATCTAGCCTAAACTAATCCTCTAGGTACCCTCAAGAGTCAATGGAGAGACAAAGTACTTCTAAATTATGTTAGGGTGATGTGAATAATTTCTGTACTGAGGCTAAGGAAAGTCCTTAGGGTGAATCTGTTAGTTTTCATTGAATGCTGTAGGTTTGATGGTAAAAATTAGGAGTGATTATTCTTACCCTAGGTAGAGACACAACTCAATATCTTCATAAAGATGTAATATAATATTCAGACTAGACAAATTTTTTGGATGACTATTTAAAATAGCACCTTATGACCTCTCCTGGTGGAGATCAGGAAACTAGAGAAAACACATTGCAAATAGGTAAAAGGCTGAAGAGGTCAATCATCTTTTCTATGTAAATTGTAGAGTCTCCACATCCAGCACATGAATTATTCCTCCCACTTCCCTGAAATTCAATAATCAATTAACATGTAGGAGAACTGCATATTTAAAAAGAGTCCTCCTTTCACGTAATGTTTTTCTCCAGGAAGGGCAATTTTGGTGGAAGTTTATTTACTACTATACTTGAGGTCAAATTTGTCTCTCTTGATAAGAGAAGAGAAGAGAAGATACAAGTTTGTTGGCACTTTAATTCTCTTCCTGTGCCTCTGTAGACTTCAAGGGGTCTATGTTCATTAATGTTGTCTCTGTGTATGACAGGATGCCTGACAGATATGCAATGTCTGGTGAATTTCCAATTACACATATAGAGTTGAATGCAACTGCTTACTTTAACAAGGTAAATACCAGGAATTTAACCTAAAATAGTTATCTGATCTTTTTCTTTAGACACAGATCCTCTGCAGGTATCTTAAGAGGATGTTTCATGCTATATGAAGGAGCTAAGCCAGGTTGAGACAGTCAAAAATGTGAAAGCAAAAAATCCATGCTGAATAAAAAGGAAATAATATTTTTTACACTCAGGATCCACAATATTCTTTGACCACTTAATGATTAAAAGGAATGACTCTCTGTGCTGTCAGAAGTTCTTCAATGGATTCCTCTCTCTTCACCTTTTCACTCATCCATCAATTTCTCAATACCCTCCTGTCAATTTCTTAAGAATATCTTTCTTTAAAATTGTCCTCTGAGTACCTCTCACCCTGTTTTATACATCTGCAGCTACTCTTCCTTTCAGATGTATACCATTCTATTAGTATGTGCTTTAACATGGACCTTTTGAGGTCGCTATGCGCTCACACTTGCTATCTTAGTGTGAACTGGTTCAATCCAAGTACTAGTTCCTCTATGGTGGGAAGATGCCCCTGCTTCAGAATTTGTAATATTGAGGTAAACAACATATTGCTCTTAGGCAGATTACAGACATGTGAAGTTTATAGACCAGCTCAGGGCCATTATGAACAAAGAAAAATTCAGCTAAGTCCACCGTAACAGTGACATGATTTGAAAGTAGACATTTGGTACCAGAAGAACCAAGGTTGTCTTTGCTTATTTCTAATGTTTGAGCAGAAGGAACCCAAGCTGTAATTTGTGTTCATTAAATTTGTACTTGGACATTACCAGGTCACCTGGCAGTATGCACATTTGCATTTCTGCCAGAAATGAGTAGAGAGCATTATATGGTGCCCATGAGGTCTTCTAGGACAGCCTTTATACTGGATCTTTGTTGAAGTCCATTGGTACAAGTTATCTATTGTAACCTTGACAAATTTCTTTCCTATTTTGTATTGTTGGAGGAGCTTTTGAAAGTCTTATCAGATGTCCTAAAAATGAATGAGTCTTCTCAGGAAACCATAGGCTTAGATCCTTTCCATATGTAAGGTATATCCATTTTAATTAAACCTGTTTCACCAAATCAGCTTAAAACAATAGAGTTTGTATTGTAACCTATTGCAATTTATTACAGCTTTGAAGCTGGCCCATCTTTGAGCAGGGTTTGGACTTCCAGATATCCCTTCCATCTTGACTTTTTCTGTGATTCCATGATTTAGTTTTTAAAAAAGAAAAAAAAACAATTAGTTTAACCAAATTTATTTTCTTATACTAGTGTAAGAAAAATTTGCCTTAACTCAAAGGAAAGTACAGCTTCCTCACACTGTGCTCATATACGTACCTCTTTATTCTGAAGAAGAAAGGGAAGGAAAAAAGCAACATGCAATCCAGAAACTCAAGTTTAATTCTTTGCTTCCCTTTTTGCTTCCTGTGTGTGACCTTAAATACCAGTAAAAATTATCACTTTGTCCCAGTGTTGATGTAAGAGGAAAAACATAAAAGCTTCTCAGGTACCATAGCTGTGGAAACCATGTATTTATGCCATATATAAAAGCAAAGATACATTGCTGTATCTCTCCATATAAACACATACCTTACTTCTAGTGCTGTAAACGTTCGTCCATGGTTGAAAGCTGGAAAGGGATTGCTTCCCCACAGGGCAGATAAAGGCAAGAGCAGCACTGCACTTTGGAACAGAATGTTCCATGCCGGAGAAAACAGCATTACTTTCTGCAAGTTACACAGACCTGTGAAACAACAGGTTTATGGAAGTGGAAAGAGATGCCTTCGACCAGCTCGACTCTGTGTCCAAATTGCAATGAGGTTCTAGCCTGGCACACTAAAATGAACAAGTCTCATAGAGCATAATGTATTTTTTGCCACAACTCTGCCTCCCAAAATTTTGAAGGGCAATATGAAAGTTTGGGACACAATACAGTCTACAGACACAAAAAGGCCTGACTCAGACTAGGCAAGAAATAACTTTGCTCTAAGAAATCAAATCAGCTGAAAAAATTGGGTTTGAATAGTTTGCTAGCATCTCTGGTTTTAAGGCACAAGTTACCTAAAAGATTTATTGGCATGATAAATACAGACAGCCTATAATTTGAAACTTGCAGACTCAACTGGAAGAGAACACGAAGAAAATTATTGCCATAAAACAACAGACCAGATAAGGCTCCACGTGTATTCAAGAGCATCTGAATGATAGGTGTAAAACAGCTTTAAAAAAATCACATGGGTCTATTTCCACCTAAGATCATGCTACCTACATCAGGAGCTTCCTATATAGGCATGGAAGTTTCTGGTTTAAATTCATTTTTCATTTTAAAAAGTACTGAGACCGCAGCTCTCATTACCATTGGTAGGAGGTGTTGGTGCTATGCATCTCTGAAAATGAGGCCACTTATTTTAGGCACCTAAATATATTGGCCCAGGCTTCCCTGTGCCACTCTGTGAATGTAAAGCAGCCACATACCTTAGTTGGTCAATTATGATGAGATACTGGCTTGAAGTAAAAGCAGCACTGGTGAAATTAACCTGCTGTATTTTTTTTTTTTCCCCACTGTGCTGTAAAATGCTTGCTAGGTATGGTGGATTTATCACTGAAATGTCTAGAGTTGGGGAAATGATCCAAAGGTCTTAAAGCTTTGGACTGAGATAAGTAGTCTGTCATAACAGATTTAGCAAGTGATCATGCAAGCCATAGGAAAATTACTTAGTCTTGCTGCAGAGAAAGAATGTCCTATTTACAGGAATGCTGTGTTACTTGCTTTTGGTGGAATTCAGAAGATTCAGTGCCATTGGGGTCCGTTAAACAAGGACTTTAAGTATAGTTGCATTGCAACTTTCACTGCTTTACTAATATTGTAAAGATATTCGTTACTTTGTGTAAGTACCTGGGTTAGTTTGAGTACCAGGAAATTTTTATTTTGCAAGTGAAAAACAAATTTCTAGCCAACACTGTTGCAGAAGAAAACTTGAAATAGTGGCCTAAGGCAAATATAATTGATCCAAAATACGTGTGCACGTACATATGCATATGTATATTCATATATATACACACACACACATATACTAGTGATACTAAGAGAAACATGCTTCAGGATAGAAGTATGATTAAGAAGTTTGTTTAAACAGGAGTGTTTCACTGAATCCAGACTGAAGAGTCACAATCGGCAGATCCACCTACCAACTTAGACGCTTGAATTTCCACTTCATTAAACAACAAAAACAGGGGTGTGTTTGTTTGTTTGTTTAATTTTGGAGGGGTTTTTTTGGGGTGGTGGGAAGGGAGTAATGGGAGGAGGCTGTAACATTTCTACCTTTTAATGAGCACAAAGAGGTTTTTAGAGAAGGTAGATGTGGGGCTGTTCTGGGGAGCATTTTTCCTGGCATTTTTCTTGAAAGCAAGACCATGGTTTAGTAGGGAAGATTGCATCTGATTTGGCCACAATATGAGTATCCATAGTAGAATGCCTATTTCACTAGAAATAGACATGAATGAATGAAGTGGCGTTCTGTGTTTAAGATGTAATATTTTTTTTTGCCTGAAATACATTAAATCTGTCTACAGAACCTGTAAGTACATCTCCTCTTATTGCACAGTTATAATTATTGAGGAACTTTGCCATATGTCTTTGTTATGTCAGAAATATGAAAACCTTGGCATAAAAAGCATTATGTATATGATCATTTAAAAGATTTAAAGGCTTCTTATCATAGGTACTTTTGGTATTTTATTGTAGATCAAAACCACAGTTCAGCGCTGTCAACAATTCTACCCACTGATGGAATCCTAAGCCAGTCATTTCAGCTATTAACATGTTGTATGGTTTCTATGGAAACTTCTCAACACAACTCTCTTTGTGGGATCATCAAACATATTGTTTAAATAATGCTTATATAATAGGAAGCTATCAAGTAATAATGAAGCAATGAAAAGGTTCTTGTTATAAGTCATGCTATCTAAGGAAAGCAGAAATCAAAAGGCAGGCTGCTGCTTGCACCAAAACACTTGTGTAACGTTTGGTTTGCAAAATGTTATAATGTAGGTTGTGATGACTATTCAACTGCTTTTCTAAGAGAATAAGCAGATAAGAATAAAAGAAAGATCACTTCAAAATACCTTTTTTTCTCATTAAGGGGTTTTGCTCTTAAGGAAGCTGAAGAGCGTTCCATTATTCTTATAGATACCAAATAGCTAGAGCAAGGCTGTACATAAAGATAGCTCCTAAAGTAGCACAGAAATCCAGAGGCTGACTAGACAGGCTCTTACATATCAAAAGAATCCCTAAAATTCTGAGCTAAAACTGGAGTCAATATCCCAGGGAGGAGTTGGTCTGACAACAGCATTTGAGAAGCAGAGTATTTTCAAAGGCATTCTTCCCTTCTATGATGCTAACAAATGCATCTGGTCCACTGGGACACAGGATGACTCCACCAGTGACCACTGAATTATCCACAGGTCACGCGCCCTTTATTATCTGTCCCTCTCCACTATGCCAATGTCAGGGACATTCTGAAATGACATTTTAGACCTTTGTATGTTCTCCTTTTTGCTGTCAAGAACTTACTTTGTTTATTCAGAAGGTTTTTTCAGGTTTAAAGTCAATGCGAGTGAAGAAAGTCGCCTGCTTTTAAGGAAAACATTACATTTAAAATAAAGCAGTGGTGTAAATCAACAATAGTAGTGACTATAATTCAAGACAAGGTTGGGAACTTAAGGAAGGAAGGAATTTCCAGAAGTGGTGTAAATATCTGGGTTGGGTTTGCTTGGCAAGGTTTTGGTAGCGGCGGGGGGGCTACAGGGGTGGCTTCTGTGAGAAGCTGCTAGAAGCTTCCCCTGTGTCTGATACAGCCAATGCCAGCCGGATCCAAGATGGACCCACCGCTGGCCAAGGCCAAGCCAATCAGCGCCTCTGTGATAACAGAGTTAAGAAGGGAAAAAACAACTTAGAGGCAGCTTTTACAGCCATAGAGAGAAGTGAGAAGATGTAAGAAACTCTGCAGACACCAAGGTCAGTGCAGAAGTAGGGTGAGGAGGTGCTCCAGGTGCCGGAGCAGAGATTCCNGGGAAGATGGGAGGGGTGGGGGGAGGTGTTTTAAGATTTGATTTTATTTCTCATTCCTCTACTCCGTTCTGTTTGGGAATAAATTAGATGAATTTCCTCTCTCTAAGTTCAGTCTGTTTTGCTCGTGACGATAATAAGTGAGTGATCTCTCCGTGTCCTTATCTCGACCCACAAAGCTTTTTGTCATACTTTTCCTCCCCTGTCTAGTGAATGAGGGGAGTGATAGAGCAGCTCTGGTGGGCAGCTGGCCCCCAACCAGGGTCAACCCACCACAATATCATCTTAGGTGGCTGATATCAACATGTACCATTTAAAGGCATGGTTTCCAGCACACAGTCTTGACTTTATTGCTGGAAAAAAATAGGCGTTAGTCTGGTAACTTACATGAGAAGAAATTCACCTCTTTCATCATACCCATGATACCACCAGCAGGAGCTAAACATGTCTATCCTTAGAAATCTCTTCACTGGAAAAAATAAATATAGCGGTTTTTTTTCCATGATAGTTAAAGCGTCTGCAAAAGCTGAAATACCTACAAGATATTTGGTCATTGGTCATTGCATCTTCAAAATGTCTTCAGATTTGAAGACCAGAATAAGAAAGAAAATAAAATGAATATAAAATAAAAATAAAACAGACCAGCTTTGAGCTGGTCTGTGTAAGACTGTAGCATCAAAATATCAGCGAACGTACAGTGTCCAGCAAATTAGCAGAAATTCATGGGAAAATTAGCAAGAAAGAATGTGAAAATGCAAGTACTCCTGTGGTTAGGGCATGTGGAAGTCAGGTGATATTCTATACCTACAGAGAGAGTGGACGGGTATTCCAGCTGTTAGGCTACTTTTTCTTAATAAGATATTGATTCTGCTGTGTCTTTTAATGAGATATCACTGAATCATTTATATTTGTAAAACTACGTGGTCTACAGTAAATTCTTTTGAGACTGTAAGACACGTTACCGAATATATATTTCTTAATTTGATTTAAATTTGATTATATTCCATATTCTTGCAATGTGTTGTGCTAATGTGCAATATGTTTTTTTTAATTGCATTATATTTGTGTTTCATTTTATTAAATTTTAATAGCTTTGTTATTCAAGACATTGGAGACTATTTTTAGGTTTCTAAATGTCAATATTAGAAGGTAATGTAATATTAAAGAGTGTCAGGATAACCTATAAATTAGTTAAGAAGCCAGATGGGCAACTGCAACAAACTCTTAAGGGTTTACCATTAGTATGCAGTTCTGTAAACTATCTTCTGTCAGTCACTGGAAAAGATCAAACAAGTTTTCACTTCTAAGTATTGTAGCAAAGCCAATTTCCATATTTGGGCAACTAGATTCTCTTCTTCCTCTTTACCTTTTGTGTTATCTAGAATGACATTTTTGATTGTATAGCTCTCTCAACTATGAATCTAAGTGAATGAGACACCATGTAACTCTTTATTCTTTCTTTTACTTATTTATTTAAAAAAAAAATTGAAAGAAAATGCATATTGCTTTGATTTTGGGTTAAATGAAAAGATTTCACATAGGCAGCTGGAATTACAAGAGGATTTGACAATGTCACAAAACCAGAAAGAAGGTCACCTTTCCAGCTCTGTCACCAAACATTTTTCAGGCTCAGTAAACTGATGAGATACTTATTCACCAGGGTGGGAGACTAGTTTTGTATATCAGAGGGTAACAACTCATTCTATGTTCATATTCTTCTGCAACTTTCTGATCAGAGCATCACCTGAGGGTCTTTTGACGAAAGGACTTTGTTGCTTTGATACTTCTGTCACCAACCTGTGGTTTTTGAAATAATGCGAAAGAGTATTTACATCTCTACCATTTAAATGTGTGTCCTCTAAGTAGGGCTTATTTTCAGCTGTTATTTGTATGACTACTATGGGTAGATAAATTTTACATTCTTGTTTATATATTCAGCTGCAATATTATCTAGGCTATCATAGAGAAAAGGGAATAATGGTTAAGGATGACTATATGCTTTCTTCTCAATAAATGTAGGACTGCTTTGTTAGAAAAGGATAAGGTTTTTATTATTATCAGCATGAACTCATTAACTTTTTTGGCCTTTATTTTTGGCACATGACAAGCCTGAACAACATTCTCACTAGACTGAATTCACTGAGGTCACTGTAGAAGAGCTTACTCTCCCGAATTTTTTGTTTGTTTGTTTATTTGCTTTGGGTTTTTTTGTTTCCCCCCTCCCCCCCCNNTTTTTTTTTGGTTTTTTTTTCCCCCCCCCCCCCCCTTTGTTATTGCCTTAGGATTTATTTTCCTAATTCTTTTAAAGCAGAGACAGTTCATTTCCTAGGATCACCTGATGCTTTTAATTATGAAGACGCAGTATGGACAAATTAACCAATTTTGTAGTAGAGGTGGATATACTCTGTCTTGGTATAACGTGCATTAATAGTTGTAACTGGAGTTTTATTCCAAGCATTATCTCTGAAAATTCACATTCATACTTCATATGAGCCTGGACGGAGTATTTTGTTTCCTTCTCCTGGACTGAAAGGAATTAAAAATAAAACTGGACCTTTCTATGCAGATCATTTTGACACCTTTGTGGCCATTCAGTTTCCAACTCTCTCCTAAACTTGTATTCAATTAGGAAATTGCATGTTAATAGCTGCAAAATTAATTCTGATAATTCACAGGAATTAAGAAGTTCAGCCGTATTCACTACTCCTGTTTCTGGCAATAACACAATATCAGCTTGAGCTCATAAAACTGGGCAAAGGATGGAACATTGTCCAGTCAGGATCAGATCAGACCCGTCCTCTCTAATGAGTGTATTGAAAGCCCTTTTAGTACATATGATTAATACATCAGGGTTTTCTCATTTTTCAGCCTTATAGGACACTCCTTGGATGCACCCGTAATGCACTTTTGGTTGTTACGCTGGGATGAGATGATTAATTTCATGGAGATGGCTGATTCTCTACTATAATCAGTGGTCTTACTAAAAAGGCTTTTAAGTTACTTCCTCAGATAAATGTCTTTTATTTTGTAGATATTGAGAGTGAAGTAAGAGGCTTCTGTGCCTGCATCAAAGGCTGTGGTTTAACCTCATGTGTTGACTGTCAGAAAACAATTTTAAAAATGAATGCTGTTCACTGCAACAAACAATTTCCTGCTAACAAATTGCAGGAAGAATGCAAGCCACAAACAGGGTATCCACAGCAACTCGATTAGCTACAGACAATTCCTTTGTAAGCCTTCATTTTTAATTGCTTTTGTGTCCCTAGATCCTCTTCCCTCTCCCTCCATCATCATCTAGTTAAAGAAATATAAATGAGAGGTTAGACTCTTTTATACTTTGTTTAAAGACAGTCAATAATTCCTTACCAGCTCTTGAATGAAAATTCTTTTGCAGTAAGACTGACTCAGAGTTACCCCAGAGAGATGTGGGCTTTGTGATTGCAGGAGGTGATTACTATGGTAAGTAAAAAATTGTTTGTTTGTTTTGATTATTCTGTTCTGATCAACAGAAAAATAATAATTAAAAAAAATCTGTTATTCTGGAGTCTTACTGAATGTTATTTGAAATAATGTAACCAAGGCAAAGTCAATAGCCTAGTTTAATACCACTGCAATCCAACAGAATCAAGGGTGGGAATTTTTAACCAAGTGTCCATTTGCCAAAAAGTTTCTCGTTCCCAATTCTCCAGCAAAAATGAGTATTCACGTCCATGGATGACACCTTACCATGATGCTCAAGCGAAAGCTGGCCCGTAAGTAATCCATGTATATCCAACAAGAATACAAAATTATTGAAAATTAAATGATCAGCTGTTTCAAAAAAGGAGATTTTTCTGAAAAAAACAAGTTTGTAAATAAAAAATCAGTATGTGGAAGACATTTTTTGGCTGAGTAGAGGAAGGCAGTGATAACATCACAAAATGGGTTAACGGAGAGCCTTGCAAGGACACAATCCAGGAGCTATCCTTATAAAACTTCTGAACACAGATATGAAATGACTCTGAACATGGGAAACTCACTAATGCTTGTGAACAGTTTGCCTGGGAAAGTCTGGCAGTATGCTGAGTTACTGGATGTTCTGTGGGCAGTCCAGAAGACCCCTTATAAGCACAGTCAAGGCTGTCATGGCCTCTCTCCCAGTCTACTAAGAAAAAGAAAGACTTGACAGAGCGAGAGATTCCTCTTTGATGATGTTACCCCACCAGCTCTCTTTTCTTATAACAACTGATGTGCTCAGCAAAACAGGTCATGAATGATGAGAACAGAACCAACATTACCTTAGGGGTCATCTCATAAGCATAAATCTGTGCTAACCTTTTGTATCCATGCTCTAAATTCCCATAGTTTTGCAGAGCAGCTGTCATCCTTTCACGACATGCCTTGTTGAAATCAATACTACATACAGGGCCATGGCTTTCAACATGTTTTGTAGACAAATGAAACTAAGCAGCATGGTTTAGACCATCAGCAGGTCTAAATTGACATGTCTCCTGATTCCTGTTGCCAAATAATTTGCTGTTATCAGTGGTGATTTTAACAGACAATCTCCTAAACTTCAATTTGGACTAAGAAGTAAAGGCTTTTTAATCCTTCATAACCTTCCATGGAATAATGCCTCTTTTACAACAGTAGGCTCTGGACCTGTCGGTCAACATAATGCCTGGAATAATAATGCCTGATGAAGTATCTTCTCATCTCAGGAGCAGGCACTTACCTGCATAAATCTCTCATGTAGAGATAAGAAATAGATATATACCCAAATGGGCTTTCCCTGTGAAAGGTCAGCTTTTGAAAGGATTTCCTTAGTCCCTTGGAGCCTCAGCAAAAGATAACATTTCAGAACTTGTCTTCTGCTTTCTACTCTATTTAATTAAAGCATGCTGCTCACTTTGATGAAAATATGTTTCCCTCGTGATTAAAAAGCTCTTTTGATTAAATCATTTTGCCTAGACAAGTGGCCTGTAATAATAATAAATTAGAATATTTTTGAAACAACTTTCTAATGTGTTAATAAATTGCAATTCAATTCTACATCGCAACTGACTGGTACCCACAACACTTTGCCCACCAGTTGAATATATTACTGTCACTGGTCAATCTGGAACTCCTTCAAGGTGGATTACAATATTGATTTTATTCTACAGATAAAAAAAGTGAGACAATACCAGTTTGAATCAGTGCTAAGAGACCCTAGGTTTCTCAGCTAATCTTGCAATCTGAAATGCAGGAAAGTGCAATACAAAGAGCTGAACTAGTTTGATGGAAGTCAAACTGTAGAAGCTCAATAGTAGCATAGATAGAGTGTTAATGCCAAAAAAATAAATCTTGCTGCATGATTTCTAAGCATCTCAGGTCCCTACTACAAATTTCTCATTTGTATTGATCTGAGATGACAATCAGCAGAGCAAGCTTAGGTCTCTTTTTATTCAGCCATGATAGACATGTTCCAAGGTACAGAGAACATCTTTGGTCTGCTTAATGATACATGAAAAACTTGTACAAAAACTGGAAATAAAACATGTCTTTCTCTAGTTTGATTAGACTCTCCTTTCTTCTTTATTATTTATTAGGAAGAAAGGAGAATATTTACAAAATAAGCACATAAGCATGTTCAATCTGCACTAGACTAGAGACACTGAGGATCTGGCATCTGGGCCGCTTGTATCATGATCGTCTTTGGGGACCAAAATATTTCCTTTCTTGTCAAAATTAGGATCAAAAAATGGTTTCATAGTAAAAAGAAATTGCACTCCCTTCCTTCTTCTGTAGTATGAGAGAGAAAGCTATAATACTTGCCAGAAACTTGAGTGACTAAGTATTAAAATTTTTGGCCTCAAAATGTATTGTTTGTTTTTGCACTAAATTTCACATTCTAAAAGTTTTTATAAATGGTCACTGATTATTCTGAAAATAATTACTTTTTTTTTTTTTTTTCTTCTGGTCAGTAAAAAGACTGCGTAAGGAGCTCATTTGCTATATTAAACCCAAATTCTCAGGCTTAGAGATCTCAGCTCATCTGGATATTAATGCCTTCCCTAAGCTTGTTTGATCCTGGTGTTTTTGAAGCAAAGGCCACAATATATATGAGTGACAGGCTTTTATCCCCATGTGGTGTAGCTGAAGTCACCAAGCTGTGACCTGTGCTAGATAAGTCAGGTCCTTTGGAGGTAACAGATAATGAAATACTGGACTGCTGCACCAGCTGACTTCTCTGTTCATCACCCCCAGCTAAAGGTCGGGTGGCAAACTTCAGGTGACAGAAGAGAAAGTAACTTAATCCATTGTTTTCCCTGATCAGTTCAAATTTGAATGGAATTAATGTAAAAATTTTAGTGCAAGTAATTATCTAACTGATGGTAACTGTTATATCTTTTTTTGTGTTTAGACACACCAAGTAATTGCAGAATCTGCACTTAAAATTTCTGTATTTTTGATATCTAGTTGCAACAGGATAATATATCAAAATGCTCCCTGAGCAAGATCATATTGATAAAATCTCTTTTAGGCACTGATGGCGCAGAAAAAACAGATGAGATTCCAGCAAAATCCTCAGGTCACAGATAAAAGTGACATGAATCTGAAACACCCTGTTAGCCAAGAAAACCATGACTGAAGGAGTTTTAAGTTACAGACATTTCTTAGGAAAAGGTTTATTTAGAAATCTCAGTGCCTCTAAACTAGTCCTGAAAACTCAGTCTTAAACATGATACTGAGCTACTTCAGTACCTCCTGTGACAAAATTGCTGAAAACTGAGAAACCTCAGCCCTTTTGTGGCTCTGCTCCGTATGGAACAGCAGGGAAACAGACTTCAGAGTAACTGAGGTGCTCTCTTGGGACAGGGGAGTCAAGTTTTCACCCTAACCACTTTAGGCAAGCTACACCCACCTCTTCTGGTTATTTACACGACAGGTTCCCCAGCCTCTGGCTGAGATTGTCACAGCACAAGGGATCTGAATGCTCGTACCAGGAGAGTGAAGTTCCTAAGTGAACCTGACACAATTACCTACCCTCCACCCGTCGGAGAGGGCCTCGGGACTTTACAGAAGTGCAGACTCAGCAATTTGTGCAGGGTCTGTATGCTGCTGCTTACACGTGATCCTCGTTTTACGTGTACCGTATCTTTGTACTGCGAGAAACTGGCTGTCTGCACATGCAGCTGACATTTTCCTTCTCTTCACCTATTTCAACACATGGTATCACATTCAAGGAGGCATAATATCTTTTTTTTTTTTCCTTTAAATTGAGAAAATATGACTCTCTTGCATTGAGAGGAATATGCTAGCAGTTGAATATAGTGAAACAGACCAATAGTCCTGAGATTGACTGCATTTTTTTAAAAATCTAGTTAATTTTTAATATGCAATTAACAAAATCTTGGTCTTATGAGATATTTCTATATATTATTGTATGCCATGCAGATCTAATATCATTTTATATAAGCCTGGATTAAAATGTACACTGCCAAAGAGGTAGAACTATTCTTTTAGATTTCTCATGAATATATAGTTTATTAAATTTACTTCTTTTCTTTCTCTATACAAAAGCACAGCTTACTTGTTAACTTAAGTAATTTTATTTGCACAGAAGTGCTCTGACTTCAGTACATGGACAGCCCTTCTCTCGTTCTTTCCTTGTGCTGCTTGTCATGGCAGAGAACTAAAGTATCATCTTTGTCTGTGGGAGCAAAAATAAATATTGATGAGGATATTGATTTAAGACCAAGGAAATTCCAGATTCCAATCTACTGTATGAAAAAGATGCAGTTTGGAAAAAGTCATTACAGCCTGCAGAACGTTCTGATACAGCAATAATATTACCTACATAAATACTCAAGTTAGACCAATCTATTCGATTTCTCTTGGAAACAGCTAAGACTCACCTATGACACAGAAGAACTTCTCTTTCAGATAAGTATGTAATTTCCATGAGAAGTGCACTAGATCCTAGATTTAATTTTCCTTCTTGAAATATCATGCATTACAGAAACAAAATATGTGTTCCATATTTGTAACAACACATAGTATGCTTATCTGTTAACAAAAAAAAAAAAAGCTATTTAAAATAACCCAGGTATTCCTCTTTGTTTTCTCATTCCTTTCATTAAGAAGCTTACTCAAGAGCTTTTCATGGTGTGAGCTCTTCGTAAAAATGAAGTTCATTCAATAATACTATGAAATAGGAAATCATTTTTTGTTTCAATAGTTACCCAAGAGAGAGAAGCAGAATATCCTTCCAACTATGTTAATAATTAATTACTTATAGAATTCTATTTCAGGAAATCATCAATAAGAGGAGGGATCAGGAGAGAAAGAAAACTAACCTGGAGTGTTCCCTGCTTTCTCTCTCTGCCTCCTTGGAGTAATATTCCCCATTTTACTGACACTCAAAGAGGTCTGTTAGCTTGTCCAAAATAAAAGAAAGCATTGACAACTAAAGAAAAATTATAAATTATTTAGTATGCCTTACTAGACCACAATGATTCTGAGTACCTAGGAACCCATTAATAGCAAAATATGTAGAAGTGTTGCCACATTAGCCTCCCAAATATTTCAGTATTAAAGTTCTTGTTAGAGACTGATCAATAGTTGAGTCCTCCCTCTGTGGAGCTATTTAAAATTTCTGAATAACTTATTCACCCATGGAAGCATTTGCAAATCTTGTACATCCTGAAATATAAAGAGTTGGAATGAAGAGAAAAAAAAAAAAAGTGTTTCTGCAGGGACAGCACACAGGGGTTTGGATAGCAGTGCTGGTGTCAGGCTGTTTGCAAATAAACCTACAGGGGCCAACTGCAATCCTTCAATTTTTTCACTTAAATAATTCTGCTTTCCTACAAAACTGCTTTTTTTTTTGCTGCACTGTTTCTTGATAAAGATGAAGGTTTTAGCTGTACAAATACTGCAAAAAATATTTGTATTGCTATTTTTAGTTGTAAAATGTCACTATGGTCTAATACAGGTGGAGTTACAACTGCATATATCTTAGTGCAATGAAGAAAAAACCCTAATGCACATATAACAGTTGTCAGGCATCCTGTATACTAAAGCTCATTTGCAAAACATATTTGGTTGACATATGCAAAAAGTAATTAAATGTCTATATACCATGACGAGAAATAAAAACAGGCTAGGAGCAGAACAGTTACTCACAGCAAGTCAAAAGATTTTGAAGATAATTTCCTTCTTTCCCAAAAGTACCTTATATTGTGTTCTTTAAGGAAAGGAGCCATTCTTACAGAAAGCTATGATCTGGAAAGGAGTCAAAGCCCATGGTTAAGAAACTATGCCACTTCCTTAGGAGTTGGAAGAAATCAAAATGAGGACAAGTGTTTATGAAGAGTATCTGAAAAGTTGTATCTTAAAGCCTTTTCCCAAAATGGACAGCATCTGGGGAAAAAAAGTCTATCTTTTGCTTTTAGCTGCCAATGGAATTAATTGCTGACTTAAAAAAAATCTATAATAATATGTCTAACAATATGCACCTCCAGTCCATAGATCAACAGTGAGTAATGGTATTGTGCTAACTAGGAATTTGCTATTAATAATTTTTTATTTTTTATTTTTTAAAAAGCAAGCTGCCGACCACAGCACATACTGTAGAAATGAGCATGTTCTCACTATCGCACCACCTTGATGGGAAGACAGATTTCTAAAACGAGCATGTCCTTGGTATGCTGAGAGGGATAGGAATGGGTGGAATGTATATAAAAGGCTGTTACGAATTGTGAATGTTTGTCAGAAGACAGGTTCAGGTGGTGGGATTTGAAGTTAATAGTAGATGTGTTTGTGTTGTTGGCTTGTGGACTAGTGAAGGTGAGAGATCTAAAAGCGTATCTGGCAGATACTTAAAGAAAACATCTCATTTTAAAGAGACCTAGTCTATGGAAGCTAATTCCTATATTTACAGGGCCCTCCATTTTCTTTTTCTCTCTGTAACTCAGAACACTTAATTAACTATTTTACATAAAATTATGTCATTGTTGCTTTCAGTTAATTGGTGGGCCAACACTTTCAAGAATGTCATGCACTTACCTGCCACACCTCATTTGCTTTGTTCGTCCTCCTTTATCTGGACTCCTCCATGATTCCTTTCATTTATATAGCTGTGGTTTTGTCTTTAACCATAATATATTTGTATAAGAACAACTCACAGAAGTGTGAAATAGAGTTGTTTCTAATGTTTCTAGTGTTCTGAGGAACACTGTTCTCTTACAGCTTTGAGAATTGTATGTATTACAGCAGCCCTCTGACCTTCAAAGCTTCTTAGGCAACCAGCAGTCATTAACTTCAGCAGGAGCCTAAGGCCTGAATCTTTTGGAATGTGGGTTTGACAGACTTGTCTGAGTTCAAAGTCACGTTCAGCAGCAGAGCAAAGAATTGACCCCGAATTTTGGAAGGATTGCTGAACAAGAAAATGACCCCTTTCTCTTCATGTAGATGGGTGGAAAAGACAGAGGATACATCTGGGTGGTAGGTAAATGAGGTTATTCACTGCTGAGGACTGATGTACTGCCACATATGAATTGCTATGAGACTAGGCTATAGGTTAAGTAAGATACTGCCCCTAGTCACGTTACTTAATGATGTTGCTGGCATGCTGAGAGTAGTTAGTAAACTAGCAAGACACCAAGACTCACTTGTCTTCTTGGTTCCCAAGCCTTGACAGCCAAAGCAACAGTCAGCTTATTTAAATTTAGAAATTTCTATTATAAACATCTGTATTGGAGTTAATTATTCAGAATAGTTTTATAGGCAATGGAGGGGAAAAGGCACTTCTAAGGAATGACACATCTAATGGTTTTAGACATCTGCCTTGAAGCGAGAGTTAATCTATTTCTCTCCACTAGCTATGACGAATCTAGACAACTAGCTTATGTTTTGTACCACTAGATTTCAGCTGGTGCATACTTGCCTACATGACTACTTCAGACAGGATGCCTAAACTTCAGCCTGCTAAGAGCCTGAATTTCACCCTGTGTATACAGTGCAGCAGTTCCTTCCTGGAGTGAGGTTACGTGATTGCCTAGGCTCATCCCGAGGGGGCTGTGATATTGAGGGTACATAGGCAGAGTGTACTTGAACTAAATTCAAAGTGGAAAAAAGTACTTGGTCTGAAGATAGTCCTGACAATGGCCATCTTTTATACTGGAGTATTACAGTGAACCTTGACACATCATTGCAATGAATTGTGCATAGCAGATTTCCACAGAAAGTAGACAAGGGTCTAAAAGTTCTAATCTATTTTCAAACTTTCTTGTGGTTTAGGATTATTTATAGCCAGCATATGTTTTAATGAATTATAGAATCACAGCATGACTGATGTGGGAAGAGACCTTTCAAGATCATCTAGTACAACGTCCCCTGATGAAAGTAGATCAGCTAGAGCAGACAGCCCAGGGCTATGTCCAGTTGGATTTTGAACATCTCCAAGCATGGAGACTCAACAACACACAACGGCGTCCTGTTCCAGTGTTTGGCCATCCTCACAATAAAATCATAGAATCACAGAATGGTTTGGATTGGAAGGGACCTCAAAGCCCATCTAATTCCAAGACCCCTGCCACGGGTAGGGAGATCCTCCACTAGACCAGGTTGCCCAAAGCCCCATCCAACCTGTCCTTGTACTCTTCCAGGCAGGAGGCATGCACAGCTTCTCTGGGAAATCTGTTCCAGTGCCTCACAGTAAAGAATTTCTAACATTTAAACTAAATCTCCCCTCTTTCAGCTTAAGGCCATTACCCCTTGTCCTATCATGACATGCTCTTGTAAAAAGTCCCTCTCCAGCTTTCTTGTAGGCCCCTTGTAGGTACTGGAAGGCTGCTCTAAGGTATCCCCAGAGTCTCCTCTTCTCCAGGATGAACAACCCCAACTCTCAGCCTGTCTGCATAGGAGAGGTGCTCCAGCTCTCTGATCATCTTCATGTCCCTCCTCTGGACTTGCTCCAACAGCTCCATGTCCTTCTTATGTTGGGGCCTCCAGAGCTGGACTCAGTACTGCAGGTGGGGTCTCACAAGAGTGGAGCAGAGGAGGAAGAATCCCCTCCCTCCCTTCTCCTGGTCATGCTTCTTTTGATGCAGCCCAGGACACAGTTAGCTGGGTTATGTTGAGTTTCCCTTCAATCAATACTCCCAAGTCCTTCTCCTCAGGGCTGCTCTCAATCCATTCTCCCCCCAGCCTATAGTTGTGTTTGGGATTGCCCCGATCCACATGCAGGACTTTGCGTTGTTGATCTTCATGCAGTTCGCATGGGCCTACCTCTCAAGCCTGTCAAGGTCCCTCTGGATGGCATCCCTTCCCTCCAGTGTGCTGACTGCACCACACAGCTTGGTGTCATAAAAAGGGGGTTTATGTTTAAAGAAAAAGGGGTTTTGTGTTGAAATGGAATTTTCTTTGTTTCAGTTTGTGCTCATTGTCTCTTGTCCTGTCATTGGGCACCTCTAATAAGAGTCTGGCTCCCTCTAGACTCCCCCTCAAACTGTATTTGTTTATACAGATTCACAAAATACCCCTGATCCATCTTTTTCTAGATTGAGCAACCCCAGATCTCCTCAGCCTTTCCTCATACGAGAGATGAGTCTCCAGTCCCTTAATCATCTTTGGGGCCTTTTGCTGCACTTGCTCCAGTATATCCATATCTGATGTTTACTGTGGAGCCCAGGACTGGACCCAGAAATCCATCAGTGCTGAGCAGAGGGGAAGGATCATCTTCTTTGACGTGCTGGCAACATTGCCTAATGCAGCCCAGAAGGTTGTTGGCCTGCTTTGCTGCATACACACATTGCTGGCTGGTGGTCAACATACACCAGGACATTATGTACAACTTCTCATGAGGACAATAATAGAGAAGTCACCACAAGTGATAGATATTAATTACATGAATGAATCTCTGGGAACTTCAGAATTAGTGATGGCTTTTCTATGAGACCACAGAGACAACAGGAACCCTATAACTCTGTAACACCAAGAGCCAGCACACACTGAATATTTTCTACAATTTAAGTTATTTTTGCATCAATGTGGGTCAAGCTATTATCATTGTGTTTGGCTTTGTCATTATTATTATTATTATTATTATTATTATTATTATTATTATTATTATTATTTTATGAGAACGAGGCTATTGGTAAATAAATGTATTGCTGTAAGATTATTTTAACTTAGAAGACTTTTTTTTTTCTTTGCTCCTGCAGGAATTTTCTGTTTACTGACACGACAGATTCCCTGCCCTGGGATATACTATGTCAAAATGATAATGTATTTTTTTCATTCATAAACTTGGTTGGACAGGTGAGACTAGGTCAGCAAATGAGGCAAGAGATGACACAACAGAGAAAGCTCAAAACCCAGCCCAAAGACAGGAAGGATATTAGGTATCATTTGCAATACTAAGGACTGCAGCTCTGTGAGGATGCTCCCATCTTGCAATTTTTTCTTCCCAAAACTCCCCAATGCCCATTAAACAGCTTTCCTCCAGCTAAAATTGAGTGTGTTAATCCAAGTCCTAACATTTCTAGTAGCTATATTGTTTTTTCTTCAGATAGCTTTGTCAGAGATTGCTCGACTTTCTTCAAGGTCAATATAGATCAAATGCTGTCGTAACACTTAAAGAAATACCCAAACCTCTAACTTCTTTAGACCTGACCACAGAAGAGAGTCAAAGATCTCACAGTGGGAGCTGAGACAAAGAGTGAAACTGGAGGAGGTCCAGCTTTCTATATCTGTGATTTTTTTCCATGCTGGGATCAACATTCTTCAGTCCTCAGGCATTTTCTCTAATCAGAGCAACTTTACTACCTGTCCATTTCAGCAGGTCATCGTTCCTATTTATGGCACTGAGTGTGATCAATCAAGCATCAGAGGTGTTTTGTGTCCTTTGCCCATGTGCTGAACAAAACAGGACAGTTTATCATACCTTCTGCTTGTGTTCTCTGCTTTTCCCACAATAGGCTTTTATTTTGGGGCATTATAGTGCCAGCAGGAATATGTAAGAGGAGAAGGCTTGTACTGGCTGTGTATTAATGCTTAGCACAAAGAGGATCTTTCCTCAGAGGGACTGTATGTGTGATTTTTTACTTATTTTTTTTACCTCAAGCCTCTCCTCTGAAAAGTGTCATTGTCTGACAGTTCTGCCTTGCCTAGAGCCAAGGTGAAACTGAAGCTTGTGCCAGCTACCCACTACCAAAGCAGATGAGCAACAAGAGACCAAGCATTTTCTAGGTACCATTTTTCAAGGAAATATTCCCAGCAGAGCGCACCGGAGTGCCCGTCCATCCTGTGCTTGCTGACCTGTGGCTGAGGACATTTGCCAGCTCTGATTCATCTCTAAAATGGATTAACTTTCACAGCTTCTTCATATCACTAGTGCGGGACGGATTGAATGAGGAACGCTGTGAAAGATCAAACACATAAAAGAGGCTTCAAAATGAAGCATTTACCCTTCTCTTTACCCTTCCCATGAACTGGGACTGAATTGGCATTAGGATTCAGAGTAATTTCCATCTCTCTCCAAGGGCTGTGGTCTAAGTGTGCAGGAAGGAAACACAGGTTCTGCCAGCAGATGTAAATGATGTGGTGTGTAACCTTACCAAGTGAATCAAAATGCTGACACCCAGGGAGGCTCTAACTGCTAAAAAGCCTCATTGAAATCAGACAGGCACCCAGAAAAATCAAATGCTAGTATATGTCATCCATCTCAATATGCAAAGGTAAGTTGTTTTTTTTTAAAAAAAACCAGAATATTGGACCAAATCTTCAGTAAGCGTACTTCAGGCTACTTATGTTAATATAGGTTGATTTGTAACTGTTGAATATCTGACTGCATGTTTTACTATATAAAGTGTAAAACCACTGCTGTTTTGCATCCAGACAAAGGGCATTATGTCTTTTTCCAGGTGTGTTGCCATTAGTGCTTCAGATAAGTTCAGCAGTGCACTTAAGTGTGTCTCCTTATCATCAGCACATACCACATAGATTCAGGTTGTGGATAGGCCTCCTAAAACACAAACTGTAGTACTTTAGAATCATAGAATTGTTGTGGTTTGAAAAGACCTTGAACATCATTGAACCCAACCCTTAACCTAGCACTGCCAAGTCCACCACTAAACCATATCCCTAAGCACCACATCTACACATCTTTTAAATACCTCCAGGGATGGTGACTCCACCACTTCCCTGGGAAGCCTGTTCCAATGATTGACAACCCTTTAGGTGAAGAAATTTTTCCTAATACCCATTCTAAACCTCCCCTGGTGCAACTGGAGGCCATTTCCTCTCATCCTGTTGCTTGTTACTTGGGAGAAGAGACTGACACCCACCTGGCTACAACCTCCTTTCAGGTAGTTGTAGAGAGCAATAAGGTCTCCCCTCAGCCTCCTTTTCTCCAGGCTAAACAACCCCAGTTGCTCTCTGGACCTTTCACCAGCTTCGTTGCCCTTCTCTGGGCATGCTCCAGCACCTCAATGTCTT
Source organism: Aramus guarauna (assembly GCA_013400195.1). Lineage (NCBI taxonomy): Eukaryota > Metazoa > Chordata > Aves > Gruiformes > Aramidae > Aramus > Aramus guarauna. The sequence goes on along the minus strand of VXBL01000411.1, from coordinate 124,125 downwards.
TCTGGTAGTGAGGGGCCCAAAACTAAACAGTCCTCAAGGTGTATCCTCACCAGTGCCTTCCCCAGTCCTGCTGGCCACAGTATTTCTGACAAAAGCCAGGACACTATTGGCCTTCTTGGCCACCTGGGCACACTGCAGGCATTACGCCAGAATATTATACCAGCACGTAATTTGTGCTAATTGGTACCAGACTTCCAATCCACAGTGCCAGAGACAGCCTGAAGCAGAGCCGCTGGAAGGCCTATAGCATAGATGTCAAGCATTTAGCATCACTTTGCTCTCATATTGGGCCTCACAGCTTGCTAACGTAGATGCAGCAACTTACTTTTTCTAAAACTAAGTTTTCTTTAAAACCTTGTTTCAGCAACTTCCTCCTCTCCTCCATGGTGATATCTTGCCCATCGTACATGGTACATTAATCATTCCCTTGCACTTATATAAGCCCCTGCCATCACGAGAAGCCCAATTCGAACCAAGATAATAATAATAAAAAGGTGCCTCCAAACCATGCAATAAAATAAGTAAACAGCAAGTGGGAAAGATCAGCGGTGTGACGAAGCCGAGAGACACAGGGACCGAGCTTCCACAGACTTGGAAGCTGCTAAGAGAGCAGTTTTATGCTCCAACCCCAAAGCGAGTACTGTAAAATTCCATTTGAATTTTTTTTTTTAGCTGGAAGCTCAAACACTGCCACATGCTGATAGTGATAAATCCAAAGAGGCACAACCTTTGCAAAGCAATTTTTATCAACACTAAGAGGATGCTGTCTCAGCAGCCTGGAAAAGCAGAAAACGTTGAGCTTCCTGTAACACATATGGTAATTTTTGCTAAATTTTTGATCGAGTGGTGAATTTAGTGCTGTATTGTAGAGTTCTACAGCTACTTATGTTCACTGTTAATTAAGGAGTGATGTTAAAAAGGCAAAAAAAATGTTAATAATATTTAGCCCTTGGGCAGGGTGTTACGCTTCTAAAAGGCCTTTCATACATGAGTCTCGTGCATACAAAATCGGTTTTATCAGCTGCGGGAACGACATTGGCAGAGGTCAGCTTGCTATAATGCAATGAAGTCAATAATATTTTAAACTTCAGTGCTGTCTGTTAGACACTGATCTCCATCGTTATACACCTAAAAAGGCAGTTTTTCAGAGATACTGATCAACTTCTGATGACCTCTGCGGAAACTGTGGCTTCACTAGTCTCTTAACATGAGACTGCTTTATATCTGTACCTGGTGCTGGATTTTGCTTCCAGCCCCAGAGATCTGACCCCACAGTTCTGTGAACTGCTGCAGCTATTTATACTTTGAATAAAAGTTAGCAGTGAAAATCAAGAAGGTATAGATATGGTCAGACAAAATAAATAAATAAATAACCCACCCAATCACTTTCCATTGCTTCAGCTGAGAAGTTGGGCTACAATGTGGTTAGGATCAATCTCAGGATTTGCTGGTGATTTAAAACTATACTTACCTCAACTCAAGAGCAACCTACAGTTCTACTTCCATATTTATCTCAAATAACTTCTGGCTAAATAATTTTGAAGCATGGGGGTCTAATTCTGTGTCTGGCTGAGATCCAGAGGTTAGGGTTCCTCTGCTCCATTCTCTATGACCCTCCATCTGGCAAGAGCACACTTTGTTTACACCCACAGTGCAGTTCCTACAGAAAATGCTATGCTGTAGATACTGTTGCGTCAGTGTCTCTCCTTTTGCCCACCATCCATCTTACTGAAACACTTTCCAGGTTGTTGAATATTTACATTGAAGATCCCTCACACCAAAAGAACTGATCGAGAGCCCTGTATCCTCCACAAAACCCTCTTCCCCAGAATAAGGATGAAATTTCCTGGACCTATTAGTCAAACATCAACTTTTTCACATGCTTGAGAGCCAAGTGTTATTACTAACTCCTCCAGTCCTTGCTGTCCTTTTAAAATATCCCCATACTAGGAAGCCAAATAGATCCTGCCTACCTTCACTTCTACCACTTCCCATATCTTTAAATACATATACTCATGTCCTCCATTTTAAGCCTCTCTTATCATCCACCCTTGCACATGCAGTCTAAGACCTCAGTCCTATATCCCCTGATATCTATATTCCTGCTGTCCATCCCACTTTGTGAGTTCCCTAACACTGCTGTCTGCATCCTCAGTCACAGGTTCAAGTCCCCAGATGGCAAAGTTGCTGCAGAGCACCAATTAGTTTTAACTTCACTGTTCATTAAATATTATTGCTTCATTTTTTTTTTTATTATTATTTTTTTTGCAGATGAAGACACTGAGGTCAAGGATAAATCATCTGTTAATTTGTAGAATACTTGATATTTGGCTCACAGGTCAAATTGAGTCCCTCCAAACAACTAATTGAGCTATCAGTCTGGGTCAGGTGAAGGACATTTGAGAAAGAAGGTGTCAGAAGCTGGAGAACGGAAGACCTATTCCAGTAAACCAGTCTCTACCACTGTCTTTCCCAGGACTTTCTTCCCTACCTCCTTTGGTAATCTAACTGGAAGTGTCCGCCACTTGACTAGAATATTGACATACCTCACAAGAGATTACTTTCCATTTATGTGTCAGGAGTAGTCACTCTGTGCCAGTCCTTATGCCTGACCCTTTACACGTGCTTACACTTATGCTAATAAAATGTGCCAGAAAGTCACAATGCCTGCTCCTTGAATACAAACGTCTTGTTAGTATTGGTTGAGGTATGAAGACTGAGAGTATTTTGAAGAATATCTTGACCATGTTATTTTTCCCAGAGGATGTGGGTTTGGGGTTTTTTGTTTGTTTGTTTTGTGGGGTTGGGTTTTTTGTTTATTTTTCCTGTATTTTATTTCTTTTTGGTCTACCTTTTAAATATATTAACAAGATTGTAATATGAAAATGTTTGTAATATTGTTTTTTGAGTTAACGAAGAGATGAGAGCATGATTACAGTTCCTACCTCAAGAGAGAAAATTGGTTTTGAAGGAGAAAACTTACAGGCAAACTTAAGAAATTTTCACTTGAAGGTAATGATGATGCTTTATAATGTCACTGCCACAGTGTCACCATGGACACACTATCATGGGGATGTTGGAGATGTAGGCAGCTGACATTCTAGCACAGTCAGCTCTACATGTCACTGTAGCTCACAGAAAGTAACTGCTAGCAAAAAAAGAAGAGCTCAATAAGAAGGAAAAGACTTTTCAAGTGTGCTTCAGGAAAAAAAAGAATGCCTATGAACATAGTTAGTTCGGGATACTAAATAGCTACTAATCACTAAATTTAGTGATACTAAATAGCTACTAGTGAATGAGAGTGGCACTTCTTACAAAGACCCCATTTCCCCAGTTACAAACCGTTTTTTTCTTTATCCAGTATGGACAGTGGCATCTGTGTCAGTCTGTTGTGCTCTTGATTTCCAACTAGTACTGTGCTCTACTTTTCATGAGATTTCATTACTGACATGACTGATACCTTAACACCCTACTTCTGTACTTTGTGACAAACTGGATGAAATTAACACCCCAATGTATCAGATCCTGAAATACAAGAGATGACTACTGCTGTGAGAGTGGAGCCTGGTGAAAACCACAGAGCAGCCATTAGTAATGCATTCAGCACAGCCTTGGAGCCACTGTCTTTAGGTAACACCAGCTGAATCACAGAAAATGTTTAGGAAGGTGAGGCACCTGAAGAGGAGTGGTGTGTGTTTCTCTTGTGTGGCCTAGAGATTAAAAGCTAACTAAGAGTTTCACCAAGTCTAGTCAGCTCAGGTCCCTCTACCTTCAAAGGAGTGCTTATGCCCTTTTCACAGGCAACGAATAAGAACTGGTGCTGCCAACATTCATTTTTTTAAACTTATGCAAAACCTATGTTGGAATTAAAGGATTTCCAGAAATACTCTCCAACCTCAACGACCCTGTGACTGTGGGCCATATTAGAGAACTATGAAGGCACATGAAAATGACAGGTATAGATATCTAAATTCTAGGTGCTTGAGTTAGGGCAGATGAATCCTTTGAGAAGTAACCTTTCCTCGAGGAGTAGGCTATGGACTTCCCATTAGGAGTACAAATATTTGGTTACTTTAACATATCGATGCAGCAGGTCAGTGCATACTTGCGTATTCAAATACCCCACTTCATTCTTTGCACTGTCTTTTTCAAGCACTCACAACATTTTAAAGGGTCAAAAGACAGGACCGATGGGGTTCTGAGTCAATTCAAGGCATCATACATCCTTGATGCAATATTTTATTTTTACCCCCACCGAGTCTGTCTGTATTTGGTGACCTTTCTGCATAGATGTTTTGTCTCAGCACTATGCAAGAAGAATGTTTATGAGGACAGGGAATAATGTTGCCTGTAAAGAGATCCACTGCTTGACCAGGGAGAAGGGAAGCAAAGATCGAGCCATCCATGGGATGCAGGGGACAGGGAGCGCTGTCCCCCCACTGTCAGGAGGCAAGACCAGTGGGCTGAGGTAGAGGGAGGTTGTCAGTCCTGAGCTTCCGCTGATCCCAGAGGCCCATCTGACAGCACTGACAGTCCACAATGGCTCATTGATGTCAGCTGTGTGGTGAAGCCAACACTTGTTTATGCTTCAGCTTTCATCCCTTGCAACACATTGCCATTCCAGCTGTCGCTATATGAATTCATCCTTGTGTTTTTCCCTTGTTTGAGAAGAAATTAAACAAAGTAGAACCACGAGCTTTATAAAAAGGGTAAAGTTTCTCCTCTGGCTGGCAGCACGTCTGATAGAGGCCTTAATTTGTTTTTTTTTAGTATTAAAAGACTGCTGTCGTCTCCTGCAATTTGTGAGCCCCGCCTGAGCAATGAACAGCTTGGACTTTCCTGAACTTACATTTATTATTATTAAATAGAATTTTGCAATGGCTGAGAGTTAATGCTGACACTGAGTCAGTTTGTGATTTTATTTACTTACTTGATTCTTATTTATGAAGGCTTGGCCAGGTAGTGAAGCTTCTTGGTACTGAAATAAAGCATCATTAGAATCAAGCAAGGAAGCAAAGTGAAATAAAGGTGATGTGAATGCTGTTCACTTGCTTATTCATTTAAATCGATTTTTCCATACTGGCTGAGAGCATCTATCAAAAGAACAAAGCTGAAAAGAAAAAAGTTGGGTTTGGAAGCAGATTTCTTGCAAGCCATTAGAGTTATGTGATCTACAATATCATTGTTTCCATCAATGGTAATGGCAATTTTTTGCCATGGATTTCAGCAGGAGAGAAGAGAATGACAAGCATGAGAAATCAGACTAATAAAACAAATGTCAGCAGTCATAATTAGTGCTTGCCAACTCTCATAATTTCATCAAAGTATAGAAATCACTCATATGTTTAAAGCTCCTGGAATTCCATTATTATGAACAATTTATTTAAATATATATATATTCTGCATGACTGCAGAAGAAAGCATGTATCTATGAATTCTAACAGTTAAAGAAATAAGACAAGCACACAAATCTGAAATATGTTAATTTTACACTGATCTCATGAGTTGGTCATGCATTGTGTTAGCACTGCAATAATTAATGATTTTATTTTTTTTTTTGCACACCAGGTGCCATAACTTCAGGTGATAGAAATTGATCAAATACCATTGATTGCCGTACAGCAGCTGAACTAAGTTGATCTACAAAAGTTAAAAATATCACTTGTCATTAAGAACTGTGACATTAATGTATATTTTAAGAGGATAGATATTCTTGCAGTACTCAAACATTTTTGCTTTTCATCTCATCTGTTGCTCTTCCTTATTTCTACTTTTATATGATCTAAAAAAATATTCTCATGAGTTAATTTTTTCATCTTGTACAGACAGGACATTTGTTTCCTTTGTGATAATACATTGCTTTTTCTCCCCTCCTTAAGAGCCCATATTATTTGTTCTTGAAAAACGGTTCAAGAACCTGCAAGCAATGAAGTTATCACCTCTCAGGAACCTGCAGTTTGTAGTTCGGGGGATCTGAGAAGCTTTCCCTAACCTCCTGTGGCAGCGTTGGGTATTTTGTGCCTTGCCTGTTTGCTCTAACTGGTGTTCCTGCTCCCTGCAAGACAATCAGGAGGAATGTACTTCTGTGCCTCAAGCAAGCCAGTTTGCCATCCAGTTTATCAGCTTAAACAACTAATAAAACTGAATTTATGCTCATGTTGTGGACTGAAAATGCTGTTGCTTCAGATGAGGACCTGTCCATGTGGACATGGTATCGACTAAAGTAACTTAGACTTGACGGAGCCTTCACTGGTTGGCAGTAGTCTCCACACAGGCAGGACTTGACTGGGGAGCACACATGTATCTGCTGGTGAGCCTTAGCCTGATCAGCCAGCAGGTTTCAACAGATTTATGAGGATTTAGAGGGGGGGAGAATGAAAACACCTTCATGGTCTGATCTGGTTCCTAATCCTTCAATTAAATTGAGCATTAAAATCATCTCAGGCACCAGTTACATCCATGACTTGGCTGCTAAGGGGTTTTTTTAAGCTATACTAACTTGACTGTTTATAATTGTACAAAGACACTTGCAGATTGTTTACTTTTGTTTAGGCTTCTTTCTCCCACTTGATTTTGCTTTTAAAATTTCTTTTGCCTGTTTTTACATCCATTTAAGTTTCATCTGTTATGTTTCCTTTTTTCAGCTCTATGTTTTCTTTCTCCATCCTTCTCCCTCAGTGTGTATTACCCATGTTGTATGGGTTGCGATTCACTAGTGTGACACTGGAGCAAACTAATGTGATGTGAGTTCACTAGGTATAACTTCTCCCTAAGATTGCCATAGGTAACATATTTTGTGTTAATTTAGGAAGATGCCAGTTGAAGTTTTGTACATAAATCTGCCATTACTCCTAACTGAGGCAAAGTCTCCTACAAAGGAGTAGAAGTATTACTACATTAATGTTGAAACACAGATTACATTTGATTTTCCTTTTCTCATTTCACCTACTGTGCTCCAGCAAGAAGTCCCTGTTGTGCTGGAATTTGGTGTCCTCTTTGCATGAATGACAATTACCAACAGATCTGTTCTTATTTGGTTTTATGTCCTTCAGTTCTTGGCCATCCATGGACGCTGACATGGGAATTGACTGGCTGCTTCTTTTAACACTCTTTAGTGCTAAAATGGGTTTTAGACTACTGAAGGGCACAATGTAAGCAGTGGCTTTCCCTCTGTGGCTCAGAGACCTGTCAGATACCTTTAGTCGTACTTGTCTCTTGTGTAGCGAAGCACAACGTGTATCACTGTGTTTGGTTTTATTCCCACTTGAAGGAAGCTTTGGATACAGAAGGAGTGATGGCAGAAAGGATATTTCTTGGCATACAATGACTTGTTAAATTTTTTTCATTTGCAGATGTGATATACAGAGCTTGAAGTTCCAGAATAAAGATGACATTTTTTCAGTTGCTCTGGGTTTTGTCTGGTTTTCATTAAAAGACTACAGAAAATATTATTAAAACATAATTGTTATTAATGGGCAAATGTATATTTGTAGAGTTTAAAAGCTTTCTATAATATCAGGACCATAAATAGTACCAAGATACTAGCTACTGAAAAAATAGTCCAACTAAGCTAGTTTATAAAGCTATAGATTTAGTGGTTTCATAGTGCAACTATATTTCAGTCAGCATAGAAACCATGTTATGCTTTTTATATAATCTTCTGGAGTTGTCTTTATGTCTGTAGCCTAGGAATGACACCAGCTTTCTTTTTTTCATGCTTCTGCCAGATTATTCTCATTAACTTCACTTATAAATCTATAAAAATGAAAGAGTGGTGCTCCATAGACAGTCATAGAGCTTGGGAAGTGAAAAACAAAGCAGCATTTGCTAAAGAGCAGACTGTCAAGCAGAAGTGACAGACAAGGCCAATTACCATATGCAAATGAGCTAGCATTCATTATATAATTTTTTTTAAAAGCCATATTTGTCAAAAGTACTGCTATTCAGGACTGATTCTCTAGCTGGATGAACCCTGTGGAGTTTCAGGTTTTATGAGCCTCTGCATCACTTCTTTTTTTAGAATGGTAAAATATATTTCTGCTCAACTCAATTTTTCCTATGGTTTAAAATTTTACTTTTCCCTGTTTCTCCACAGGAAAATATTGAGTGCCTTTAAAAACAGACAGTTTGTTGCCATTTTGAATCCAGACTGGTCCTTCTACTCTGCTATTCCTTCCCAGAAAACTGCAGATGCTTCAGGGAAGACACAGGTAACCCTGGAACACAGTAATTTGTCTCTTTTTTTTTTTTTTCTTTTTCTTTTTTTCTCCTATTCTGGAGCGGAATCTTTGTCTGAATGAACTCAAAGGCAATGTCCTAGCTGACTTGAATGGCTTTGTCCTCTACCTCCCAAATGTCAATCTGGGTGTAATGCATATGATCATGGCATGTTTTTGACAACAACATGTGAAAACGTATTGAAATACACTTGCAACTGGTGTGCATTAATCAATGTTTGATGCAGAACAGTCATGTCAGCCACTGTAATTTTCATTTATTTGGCAGTTGTGAGTATCTGCACCAGTAATATCCATCTACAAAGTGGTTGTTCTGCATTTACTTTCCCTAAAGTCACATGAATCTAAGTGAATTCATAGGAGACTAATGATATGCAGTCCCCAAGGGCTTGCCTACATGTGGAAGTTACTAGGAAATAAATGAGGAGATTAATTTGAAGTTTGGTAGCTATTTCACACTGTATCTGATATAGAGGCTAATATTCTGCACCTCTGAGGGATATTGAGTTAATCTTCACAGAAGCACTGGGTACTATTTTGGAATTTCTTTCAACATATCTAGATGGGGCTGGTGTCATATTCCTTCTATCTCCCTTGTGATTGTTAGGCAATAAGCCAGATCAGAGAATTGCCTTCCAGAAAACTAACCCCTAAACACCCAATGGTTTCCTTCCAGGTAGGGCCATTACCTTACTCTAGTTGCTTGTGAGTGTATGAACACTGGGATGCACCCAAAGGAAAGAGAAGGAAGGAGAACGGATGGCCAAAGGTAGTAGTGAGGTGGGACAACTGATTTTTGTGTCATTGCTTTCAGCTGAAAATGGCTGTGGAAAGCAGAAGGAGTGTGTAAGCGCAATGTCAGGGAGGGGAATGAAGAAGTTATCCATGTCATCGCTTTGGACACACAGCTTTAGATGTGCAACCTGGAGGTCTAATGACAGTGGTAGACTCCTCTACAGGAGCATGCAGAACATTTGTGTTAGGCTTGTGCCACTTAGACAAGCTCACTTCTGTCCATTGACTATAAGAAGCCTCAGCAGATGAGACTAAGGTAGATGGTTGTCATGGTTTAACGCCAGCTGGTAACTAAGCACCATGCAGCTGCTCACTCATCCCTCCCCCTGCAAGGGATTGGGGAGGAGAATGGAAAAAAACTTCATGGGTTGAGATAGAGTTTGATAGGATAACAAAAGAAGAGGACAGTGTTCATCATCATCATAATAATATTTTTATATTTTTTTAATATATAAAACAAGTGATGCACAAATGCAATTGCTCACCACATGCGAAACACCTCTCTGATGCCAAATTTGTTTCTGACCAGCGATCCCACCTCCCTGCTAGCTTCCCCAGTTACGTACAGAGCATGACATTACACAGTATGGAATATCGCTTTGGCCAGTCTGCGTCAGCTGTCCTGGCTGTGCTCTCCCAGCTTCTTGTGCACCTGGCAGGCATGGGAAGCTGGAAAGTCCTTGACTTAGTGTAGACACTACACCTACCTAGCAACAACTAAAAGCATCAGTGTGTTATCAACATTACTCTAAAACTAAATCCAAAACACAGCACTGTACCTGCTACTAGAAAGAAAATTAACTTTATCCCAAATGAAACCAAGACAATGGTCAAAAAATTTGGGGTTTTAGTGCTATTTCCTCCTACACAAAGTACTAGTAGCTCTTGTTTAAAAGTTTTTTTTGCCAGTTTGGCTAACATAATTAGCTAATTATCATGGTAATTGTCATTCATGATGACACTTAAGAGTAAGTCTAGGTTGCTCTAAACTCTGTGAAACTGATTAAGATGATTACAGACCCAAAGAGTTTATGGACTTAAGAAAGTCAGTGAATTATTTTCCCAGTCCAAAGAAAGGCAGATTTCTGGGATAAGATCCACTGCCTGGATCCTTGTGGAAAGAGTGCTAACGTTTTCACATCTTGCTCACAATCTCCAGCATTTCTCCAAGCTTTTAGTTTCCAGAGCAGAATTATGAAAGTCGTACGTTCTCGTTTGCAAAGCTGCTGTCAGTGCTTTACTAGCAGTGCCCCAGCTGAACATATTTCACTGTATGCGATGGCTGTATTTAGTAAAAGCAATCATGCTGACAGTCTGCATGATGGAAGCCCTAATCTGTGCAGTGTCATGCACTATGCATCACCACGAGGGAATCTCTAGTGACTTGTTATTAATGAGAGGGAAGCAGTGACATTATTATTATTATTTATGACTTAGCCTGCTCCACAGATGTGTGAGGCACTTTAAAAAACAAATAAAGATGGAATCCCTGATGATAACTGTGCAGAGCAGCAAGGCACAGTTGGCTTCCTCATGATTCCTGCTGCAAAGCGTCTAAAGAAAGTAGGCTGGGCAGCAAGGACAGCTCCATCTTCTACTGCTGTCAAAGAAATCTGAGTAAATGGAGAGTTATCAACATTCTGGCCACCTGAATAGACATAATTCTGCTTATTATTTCAATTACATAGTGTTCTGGATCTTCCTTTTCCCGTCCTGGATCAGGGTTTCATGTGCAAATGGTACAAAGAATTACCTTCCAGGCTCACTTTTCCCACTCATACAAACTGTGAGGCAACTGCGTTGTTTTACTACAACACACTACTACTACAACACTTTGCTTGCCAACACATGCCTTAAGGGAGAGAACACATTACATGGAATGACAATGGTGGGAGGGAAAAAAATGCAGTGATTATTTATATGCAGATGCTATCCTAAAACTAAGAGTGAAATAAAGACTTAGTGTTATTAATAAAAAGTATCACCTCCTGATTTTTTGCATATTACCATATTTTCCTCTTTTATAGCTCGGTAGTGTCTGAAGGCCCTGAGCTGGGTCAGAGGCAGTGACAATGTGACTTGAAGCCTTTCATTTCCAGCTAAATTTTGTTTTGGATAAACAAAATAAATCTAGTCAGCATGCTCAAATTGTTGATCTCTCCAATTACAGGTAATTTTTTTCACCTTCCTCTCTGCTTAATCACCTAATTCTACTGTCAGCCCCTCTGGTTTGCAGCTGACAGTAAACAAATATTTCAAAACAGTATCAGCTCTACAGCAAAGTGTATTGGGGCCGAACTGTTAGGTCCCAAAGCAAAAAGGGGTTCAGAAACTGCATCTGAAGAGTTGCTTGCGCATGCTTCATTTTTTTCATCTTTTTTATGACCAAAGCCTGTTATTTCCACCTGACTAATGTACTAGCGTTGACCTGAATGAACATGCGCCCTCCATCACCACCAGCAGAAAGTGCTCAAAATATTTCAGGGGTACACACAAAGAAAATGAAAGAAATCTGACAAGACATCAAGAAGATCATTATCAGAACTGACTAGTGGTTTGGCATATCTCATGTGAGATGCTTTACCATGGATCTATCATCCAATGGCTCTTCCAGAAAAGTCTTTGGATGGGAGAAATCCATAGCCTCAAAACGGGGTCTTCAAGTCCTAAACTTATTTCCTTTTTGGTTCGACAGGGGGGAAGTTTGCTGGTGTTCATGGTGTGCTGCAAAATGTATACATTTATTCAGTCACGTCTTAACTGAATGTTCTGCTTGATCTTAAAAAATCCCTCAAATTGGCTTGGCTCCACTTGGTTTCCAAGAACACCTTTATTTCTTCACATTACTGTAAATTTTACAAAGCTAACACCCCTCTCCAGCCCAATTTTAGCTTCTTTTAATATATACTGCTATGGCTCTGTCTTTACTTCATTGCTTTTTATGTGACTTTACAGAACAGCTTGCAAAACATCTGGCAGTAAATGGCTTATATTTTGAAGCTATCATTTTGCATGAGGAACTTTCAGAGACATTAGTAAGTTTTGGATAAAAGTAATTGCCAGAATATAGACCTTTGCACTATTGTTATAAAAAGATCAGAAAAAAAAAATCCTTACCAAAAAAAATCTTGAAAAAATTAGGGATTTTTTTCCTTACCAGCACAGATGATGGTTATAACAGAAAGTATTTGTTCTAATTTTGCCATAGCTGTAACTTTGTATAAATTTGTTCTGGTTCTGGATGAAAGAAGGATGCTATTTTTGACAGCACACATACCCACTAAAAGCATCATATCAAATGGTCCGAGGGAGTAAAGTTTTACTGAGCTTGGTGAAGCTATGCTGATCTATTGCTATAGCCTAACAACCACTTCTGGGCAATGTAATAAAACTGCATATAGTTAAATCATACTGTAGGTAGTGAAAACAGTGTAACTGTTTCATAAAACCCATGAAAAAATGTGATTGCTAAGAATGCCTTGATGCTGCAGCAGAACCAGTGGCTTTCTGGGATCAGGAAAAAGCATGGACATTACTTTTATGATAATATTAAAGAAAAATGTGTGGAGAAGCTATTAGAATTAAAATGATGGAATAAAAAAAGTTTGCAGTTATAGAGTATATTTATTTAATAAATGTAACAGAACTCTTTATATAAAACTTTGAGATCTTACAGACTAGTTTGTGCTAAAAGAAAGACTATTTGGACACAACAAACTTTCCAGTTGTATTCACATCCAGAATTGTCCCCTCTTCCAGTAAGAGAGACAAGACAGCCTTTGTCTAATATATTCAAGCCTCAGTGGTGTGAAATGACATTTCAATTGGTCTAGACCTTGCATCTCAAATATGGGTACTATGGCATATTATAGTATAAATTATGTATCTTTCCTCACAATTAATACATAACAACACAAATGTAATTAGACCCAAAGTAATCAAACGTAGAGGATCAAAGTCACCGGACTCATGGCTTTATGAGGCTTCATGTCAGCAATCATACAAAGGTCAGTGAGCAAGACAGACGTGGCAAATCAAGCACAGAAAGTCACCACCTTGCCCAATGTACAATGAAACAGTTCAAGTTTAGAAATAAGTATAGTTACAATATAATGAAGGAAAATCATCTTTTGTTTAGTCTCTCACTTTTGCGCCTCTTTCAAAGTTACTGTAAGATATGCTAAATGCAGGATGAGACAGAAAATCTTCAAATAGAAAGGCAGAAAATAAGAAAAGAAAGAATCCTTTAAGCTCAATGATATATTTTTTAATGTCTGTTTTTCTCTTCCCTTTTCTTTTGACCAGCCTTAGGCTGAGACTTTGATCTATATTTCAGTCACCAAGGTCCCTTATCAGAGAAAACACAAGAAAAGGATAGTGAGAGACACAGACAGAATGACAAATAGATGCACCCTGAGTCACCACAGAGTGACTTTTCTGCTCTTCAGGATAAATTCTATCTGGAAACCATATCTGCAACGGGAATGTACAGGAGAGGGAAAGAAAGCTTTGCCCTGAGGGCCTAAACCAACTCCCATTGATTGCAAAAAGCCCTTTTTGATATATAGAAGACTGTTCAGTCCTAAATTCAAGAGGATAAGACAGTAAACATGCAATGTTCCCTGGCTACTCCTTTTTCTGCTCCCCTCCATCCCTGCACTGCAGGTGGCTTCTTTGTACCTCCATATGCCATTTTTCATATATGTATGCACCTCTCTAACTTCTAGGAATAATTTTTACTTTTGCATTGTAAGGCATATAGATCTAAACTCCACCTAGCACAATAATCTGCCTCTGACAGAGCAGGGATAGATGCTGGGGGAAAAAGAAGGGCTAGAAAGCAGTGTTTGTCCTTTGCTTCCAACATCTTAGAGGCCAGGGACTTCCTGAAACAGAGGTGGTAGCTCAGTAGCTCATCACCCTCAGCGGATTCTCCTTCCAGGAGTATGCAGGCACCTTTACCATAATGGTAATTTTTAGTATCAGTAGCTTCTTCCTTCAGCAATACATTTCATTCATGTATAAGGAATTACTTCAGTCTGCTTGTTTTGAACTGTGTAACAGAATCATCTCATGACTTTAAACTCATGTGCTAGAAGTTGATCCTTCTTCCCCTCCTCCTTGTCACTCTCACTCTGTGCCACCTCTTCCCCAGCCTGAGTCCTGGTCCTCTTCATTGTTTCTTTCAAGGATGGCATCCACACTTTTGATCAGCAATGCTGCCCTTGTCCGTACCTTTTCCAGTTCTACTCTATCTGAACAGCATTGAAGATGTAAGCATACCATAGATTTATACACTGGCATAATGTTATCTATTTGTTTTCTATTCATTTCCTGATAATTCTTAACATTTTGATTTGCTTTTTGACTTCCGCTGAATAATGAGCTGATGTTTTTATAGAACTATCCTTTATATCCCAAATATTTCTCTCTTGAATGATAATAGTCACCCCAGAGCCCATCATTTTGTAACTAAAGCTTTATTGCTTTTACCTATGTGCATTACTTTACATTTATCCACATCGAATTTCATTTTCTATTTTATCTCTCAGCCGCTTAGCCTTGTACAGTCTTTTTGTAAATCTTTGCAGTCAGCTCTCATTTTTACTAACCCCAGCAAGTTCATACCATCAACAAAGTTTGTGTCCTCACTCTCTTCACCTTAGAGACTAGGGCATTTTCCAGATATTTTCAGGAAGCACATTTTGGGCCATAGTACTAAGCAGAGACAAAATAGTCTACCTCAGCCTTCCTACTAAAATTATTCATCCTTTAAGCTGTCAGCTTCATCCTTAGTTTTGCATAGCTGCCTATGGGCCATCATCTTCCCATCTATTTTTATCTACTTTTTCACTCCCTTTTTTCATATTCATTCTTCTTATAGAGCAACTGCATTATTCATCCCTTTGAACATGCAAAGCGTTTTGAGATGGAGTTTGGAATAGATCTATTTCATAGCGACAACAAAGCTTTCTCCAAAATAATGTTCAGCTTGAGGGAAGCTAGCAAACTTACGTAACGTTATGTTAAGAAAACACAGAAATGGCATTGTATGCTTAGCTGCCACATTGGATTAGGGTGGTTAAGGCACATTAGGTTTTGTAACCAGTAGTACACACTGAGTGATGTGACCAGCAACATATCTAGCCACTTGGCTAACACCTAATGGTCAGGTACATGCTTCCACCTGAGTCAAGAGTAGGTGACTTCAGAGGAAAGTACAGAATGAAGCTCTCGCTCTTGCTTCACGATCCATAATAAAAGTACCTTAACTTCTTTCACACACAAGATTTAATTTGGTCATAGTAATTGTCAAGCATAATTTCTTGAGAAATTTGATCCTGCTTCTTTTTCCTCTTTTTCTTTCGCTGCACACATTCTTCTAAACTAGAGGCTCAAAGAAAGGAAGTAAAATGCTATCTAGTGAACACATATGCCACTGTCCCAAAGGAAATTGACAGGTAGGAAACCTAGACAAAGAGTTCAGCCATGCCATTGATGAGATGAGGTGGTGAGTTGAACAGCACTACAGTTACAAGACCACTTCAGGCAATTTTGGGGTCCTTCATAGTTGTCTCAGCTCTTAACTGAACTAAGATTTGCATGTCCAACTAATATGGTTAACTTACTGAGCTCTTCCCCTTTCAGACTGTCTATAAATCATGTCCTCTAAACCTTATTTAAATGCCCTGAAGGACAGTAACAACAAACTTCCCACCATAGCAGCAGATTTCAACAGATCTGCTTATGAGTATGGACTCTGCAATTTCCAATAGACAAAAACTACTGGTGTGTAGACTACTGCACTCTTTTTACAGTAAGAATAGAACATTATTCCTTCTCCTTTTTCCCTATCTCCTAGCCAGGTTTTAATCCATGTAATGTTTTACCTCTCACTCCATGGTTACCAAATTTCCCTAAGAGTTTCTTGTAAGGGTCTTTATCAAAAGTCTTTTGAAAGCCTGAATTAATTTTATCCACCATTTCTCCCTTATTCACCAGTTAACTCTGAATGAGTGCCTGCAGCTTAGAGAGGTATTGTTTGGCCTTGAGAAGCCTGAGCCTTTAGTCCTAACTGGTTGTATACATTACATTAATTTATAATGCTGTCTTTCATTATTTTCTTGTCTATTTTTTCTGCTGTTGAGGTATGTCCTGCATATGTATCAAAGACAATTGCCTTTGGCACTTTATGAAAGATTTAGGCAGTCCTGGCTACAACCCAAATGGCCATGGTAGCAAGTTTTTATTTCAGATTTTTAACAATAAATTGTGTATCTTTAAACATCAATTCAGCTGCTTCATTATTTATTCCCTCAGAGCTCCTAGACATCTAAGATGCAACAGTGATGATTAATTACTATGTAATGTGTTGTGTTATTCCAACACTTCTGTTTCATTTTAATTTTGGGTTCTCGGAGAACATCTCACCCTTGCTTCATTTTGAGAATAAGACTTATTTAAGTTATTTTTGTAAACGAAAGTTATGCTCAATCACATATGTCAATACACTTTTTGCTTAGCCACTTCTTTATCGTGTGGTGAAGAATGCATACAACTGAATCACCACATGAGAAGGAGTTGAGTGACCAAGCTGAGATAATAGGCAAAACACAGGCACAAAATACAGTCAGCACTGTGCATTGACTAGAGGATGGCTGTGAGGAGCTTGAATTATTGAGATTCAATTCAAACTATCCCACTGCCTTGCAACCCATCCTCAGGCAAGTCATTTAACCTCTTCAACATAATTTCCTCAGCTATAATAGATGGGTGTTAATATTGGCAACCTCTTGGGCATGTTGTGAGGAATAATAGGTAAATTTTTTAAATTGTTCTAATTATGCTAATTGTAGAGTATAAAATCATGTTCTCCCCCCAGGAGAAGTAAGCAGAGGGAAAAAATGCAGGAAAATAAATACTTCATGCTACCAGAGAGGGCAAATTATTCTCTTTGAGACTGGGCCAAATAGTGCCCTGGTAAGCGAGCATAAATTGGATTTACTTAGAGCCTGATCTACATTTGAAGAAAATGGGTGTAATTTCACTGACACCAATGAAAAAGCCATTTACACCACTTGGAGCTATGGCTCATTTATTTCAACGAAGTTATTCTGAATTTATGTGGGTGTAAACCAGAATAGCATTTAGTTCACTGTTAAGGTAGTAAGTTCTCTGTTCCTATTCCTGTGATGGTTGCTGGCAAAAATAATCTGTGTGATGCTGCATGAATGAAAAAAAAGAAAAGAAAGGTGAGGGGAAGAACAGAGAAGGGAGAGGAGGGGAGAGGAGAGGAGAGAAAGCTCTCCATATGCAGAGAAACTTAGTTTTGCTGTTTATTTCACCAATAGTTAAATACTTGAACTTCTCATTCTCATATTGCCAGACATCATAACAAGTTAATTAGGTAGGGGCTGTTGAAGCAATATGATATTTTTCACACTCCCCTTCCTCCTGCACCTCAGCTAAACTGCTTACTGAATGGCGAGGCAGAGAACCAGGGCTCCTGGGTTTGTCTGGCTGGGAAGCAGCATACTCCAGCCTAATTCCTTGTACCCCTTTCAGTGTTTCTCCCCTTTCTTTGTGCCAAACACAGCTGAATGCAGCACAAAGATAAAGGGAGAGACAATACCCTGCTCAAAGAGTTTCCAGCAGAAGCAGACAACTTCCAATGAGGGAAATGGAGGAAGGTAGCCTGCCTGAGCTCTCAGCCCAGACCAGAAATAGAAAGTGAACCAGCAGTTCTTGAGACCCATGTGCCTTTACATTGTGTTTTTTTAGGCAAAACACAGCAGGTAATGATACCTTTCTTTGTTGGATGCTGGAATTTTTGAATACTGCTACCCCAGGATTAATTGCAGCCTTTGGAAATGCTTTTCGTTATCTCTCTGCTACAAGTGACGAAGATTTGTTTCTGCTTTGCAAGTTTGGGTTGGTTTATTTGAAATTTTATGAGGGTAAAGGAGTTTTATGGTGGTAAAGAGGAAGAATTATCACTGTATGCTAAAGGAAGTGTTATCACCGCTACTTATGATAGCAATAGGAAGGATTATCACTAGCAAAAGCTCAGGAGGATTACTTGGGATTCAGCAATGTACAGTAAACAATCTTTATCTCTTGCAGAATGTCAGTGCATATTTTACAATATAGTTGGCTTTAGTGCTCCATGAAAAAAATCTGCTGCAATTTGAGTTTAGTCATTCCGAATCTTGGAATTAAATTAATATTTCGTTGTCATGAAGCTCATAAAAAAAAAAAAACAAACCTGCTTATGAAAGGAACAAGAAAAAGCACTGTAATTTCATTTCAGTTAATTCCAATATTAAACCTTTGTATCAGCATCCCCTTGGCAAGTTATCAGTAGATCCGTAAGAGTCAGCGGAGCTGTATGAGCATGCAGATACCCTATGTGAGATCACCTAGCAGGCTAGTTTCAAAAGCTTCTGGTTTAAGTTACACACTTTTTAAAAAGCAAACAATATATTAATGATTTCCCTCAGTTATAGTCATAAATATCAACTGATTAAATGATGTTCTTATCTAACAAAAATACAGATCCTTCAAATGCAGTCACAAGCATACACATAGGCATATCCTTTCTGCAGAGTTTAAAGTCAGCACAGCTAAGATTAAAACTCAGTAATGAAGAAAGTATAAATGAAATCTAAGCAAGGATTTCTTCTAGTAAGAAAAAGGAAAATAACCAGAGTAGGGCTATATGTGAGAAAAACATTTAATATTCTGCTGGAAATTACTTGGATACCATGAAGATAGGCAGCATATAACATGGTGAAAAGATTTAAAAGACCTTGTAAAGACACTGAGGCTGTCTGGAACATGATGGAATTACCTGAACTGAAGTTAGTTTTGCCCTTAGAAATTTATATTCACATTTATAGTTCTAAATATAAAATCAGATTTATAAATCAAAAAAACCCTGAGACTAATTCTGTGCCAATTCTTGTCGTGTTATTCACTTATCAATGGCAGGTTGCAAATCAGCCTCTGCTGGAATTTAGGAATGAGTGATGCTGCTTTCTTTTACACTTTTTTCTTAGCTTTGAACAGTAACTGTATGGAGTCATAGCATATGTCTTGAATCTCTGATCAAGGTGTCTCCTATTGGACAGATTTCTTGGTTATTAGAGAAAAAAAGAGCCCCTAGACAAAATAACATGCTAGTTATACATTCCTCCTGGCCTCCAAGTTAAGAGAATGCTTGTACTATGAGGTTGTTTTGAAGTCACTGTTTTGCAGTACAGTTATGATAATGGAAATTAGGAATGGATAAAAAACTGTGAAAGGTAAAAATTGGGTATGCTCTGGATCATTAATTAGGATAATTAACATTGTTTTGAAAAAATGATGGAAAGTTCATGCAAATTACAGCTTATTTTAAATAAACTTGCCATGCATATATACATACTAATTTTGAAGGATAAGTTTCTA
Organism: Aramus guarauna; assembly: GCA_013400195.1. Taxonomy (NCBI): domain Eukaryota; kingdom Metazoa; phylum Chordata; class Aves; order Gruiformes; family Aramidae; genus Aramus; species Aramus guarauna. Next base: position 104,644 of record VXBL01000411.1, on the reverse strand, counting down.
ATTTTTAGGAAATAAACTAAGTTGAGAATTTCATATTCTCATATTGATGCATTTACTATATTTAGGAAAATTAGATTGGCCTGTTTGAGGTATGGATCAGTCATGGGCAAAACCACCTCTCCCAGGCATATCCAGCAATGTATCTCAGATTTTACCTGGAGGATCACTTCAAGGATATAGCAGTGAAGATCAGTTAATCATAGTCCTTGCTGAATCTTCAAAGTCAGCTGAGTTAACATGACAAGTTGATAATGATTGCAAAAAAAAAAAAATGTGTATAAGGGCAAGACTAGTAAATAGGACTAGGTTTTGACCTAGTCTTAGAAGCAGAAAGATCTAATTTTCCCCTCACACATTATATCTACCACAAAAAAATCTAGGTATTTAACATGAGAAGGGAATATGCCACACTAGTGGAAGGTAGTTTGCACTAACAGCATTGTATCCACATACTTGTTCCAGTGAATCAGTATGAAAATGTTTTTCCTAAAAGCTACGTCAACATGTGCTGTCAGTCCCAAACACAAGGTCCTGTGTATATTTTTCAGTGACAATAAATTGGCAAAATCTGCCTTTCTTTACAGATGGCCTAGCGTTACTTTCCTCAACTGTAGAAAACTTGCTTTACATAGAAGTAACACTTCATGTGACAAGCCATCTCCTTGTTTCTTCTTTTGGCAGGTGACTTAGAATGAGCAAAGCTCTTCCATCTTTCACACAGTCTTTTTCCAGCTTTCAAAGCAACTCTTTGGAAAAAGTCCATTTTCTGATGTGGCTCGGTGTATGACTTCAGCACGCAGCAGTAGAAAGTGGACCCTAAGCGAGGCAGAGCAGGAAGCACACAAGCTTTCACATCCTAAGGTGGTGCCTGTTAGACTCCACATTAGTGAGCACATATTTCTCCTCTTTGCTGGGAATTTTATTGAAACTTACCTCTGAAAAACCTTTGGGCTTTAACAGTACATGATTTTCTAACAGTTCCATCACATGGAAATTGTACCAATTGGTGGCTACCAGTGGTAGCTTGACTGGAATGACTCCATCCTCCAACAGTTTCTAAGCTTCCACTCAGGTGACAATTGCAATCTATTTCCATCTTACTATTCTTTAAATCTTGTCTTACCATGTAACCTCTTTTCTTTGACCTTGAAGTAAACTAGGATCATATGTCATGACCAAACCATGTGACAGACTTGAATTTACTTCGCCCAGAATTTTCAGGGTAATGGGATCAACGCTGGTGTCAGGCAGGCTCTCTAGCAGCCTTAGGCTGCGAGTCATTGCTTAGTCTGCTAAGTGGTGAGAAGATGTAATCGTGATAATAATAGTACTTGTTAATCTCTATTGAACTGAGGTGTTCTGCTACACTTTTGACCCCTGCACACTTACTACCTCTTCCTGGCTCCTGAAATATTTTGGAAAGTGTTGGTTGTTGCTGCAGTGTCCTTGACGTGCACTTCTGGAGGCTGAGCCAGCGGGTGCTGCAGTGCTTGACAATCTTTAAATGCTTCAATGCTCTTGAATACCTGATATATTTTGTAGCCTTCCTTCTTTTTGAAACAGTTTTGAAAATGGGAAGATATACCCATATATAAGCAGTCCTCAGACACTTAATGGTCACTGCTTCACGTCATGTTGGCAGCATCTGTTTGCCAAATGACAAACACAGCCTGGGTCAGATAAGCTGGGCTCTACTTGACAAATCCGGAGATGAACAGAGTTGTTTTTTCCTCTTTTCATAAAGCTGCCGTTGTCATTGCTGTGGGAAGCAACAATGTTATTCAAGGGCAGAGCTTTGTCTTGTCAAGGATGGCAAAGGTGTTTTCACCTATTACATGTCAAGATGTCTGAGATCTGCTTACAGCTTGGCCTACATCTTTCTCAAAGACTCTTCCTAGAATAAAAAATTCTCTCTCATCTCTTTGATCGCTGCTTTCATCTCTTAAACAAAATGACCCATGCTTTCTGATGTTCAGCCGGACTAATGAAGCATTTTTAATGATCATCATTGTTTTCATACATCTTAGGATCTCTAACTGCACTGTCACAGAATATTTGCTCAGCACCTTGGCTTTTATAGATGTCTGCACCATTTATAGATACCCTTATCTTTTGCTGTAGTATCTAAGATTAGCAGATTCATGGTGTAGGGAAATGATCAGTAACTGTAGATGAAAGGTTATTCTGGAGCACTGTAGGGTGTTCTTATTTCATTCCCAACAGTTTCTTGCTCATAAAATATTACATTTTTATGAAGAAATAGATTCAGCATTGATTGGTCATGGCAAAGAGGGAATTATAGGCTAATCCTAATAACAGGCAAATGTAAACTAAACAGTGGTTTCCAAGTAATCGTCACTATTTTCTGTCTCCTTGTTACTTGTTTTTAAAGTGGAAACTGTGACTTTGTGCTATTATTTTGAATGTTCTTGTACATGAAGATACTGGGACCAGAGACTCATTCTGCTAAACTCTGTGTGCACATAGAGTTTGGTTTGCAATGTAAGTGTTCCTGTGATCTTCTGTGATGGAAAGTAATATACCGATGCAAGCTAGAATATACGATACAAATACCTACATGAAAAATACAAAAATGCAAACATTATGTTATGCATATCATATATAACTAAATCACATCATATGAAATACAGTCTATTTCATGATTAAGATGGCGATTCATGAGTACTGTCATGATGATTCTATGTTGATGCATATAGATAATGCAATAGATATAGATAGATATTGTCTCCATTGACAATATATAGAAGGATTAGAAAATTACAGTGTTACCTTAGTGTCTTTGACACATTAATTTCAACAGTTGTCACTGCTAACCCCATTAATTCCAGCAGATGACATAATAAAGCATCCAGGTTAAACAAATTCAGTTTTTTTGAATGGTCTAAGAGTATGGACATGGTCGATTATTTCAACTCCTCAGTTAACAAGGAACAACTCTTTAACTCAGAAGCTTATATTTTATAGAAATTTGCTTCAGGTATATTTTCATACCTTCACTTTCCATATTTGCACTTTAAAATAATTTTTTTAATTCATTAGCAAAACTATTCAATATCTCTTCTATTTTGAATATTAATTCTCATTTTACTAAGCAATTTGAAATATTCAAAATTCATTAAAGAAGATGTTCAAAGAATAGTGCTATAACTAAAAACATAGTGGAATTTGCAGGAAGAAATATCTGCCATTTGAAAATACAGTGACACTGAAACCAAGGAATTTATTGTTAATGTTACTTTTAACTATGAAATGACAGTTCTGGAAATGTAAAATAATGTTCCTTTAATATATTTGCTATATCATATATTTCATATTTTATATGTTAACATTCAGTTTCATTGAAATGAGAACAAAATTACTTTTGAAACGACAGCTTAAAATTACAGTTTGCCTTTTTTTCCTTATAGACTCAGATTTAGACTAGAAAAGAATTTCAAAATTCTATCATGCCCCATGTAATAAAGCAGCAATTTTACTAGCAGCTCATGTACAAGATTTCTCTGTGAAGCAGTTGTATAATTGTAGAGTAGAGAGGTTCCCAATCAGTACCTCTTTAATGAGTTATATGAACATAAAACGGAAGGCACAGCATGCAGTAGAAGTCAATATACCCTGCTGGAAGATTGCAGTACAACCAAAAGGCAACTTTACAGATTTGAGGGTGTCGCACTGAGGTTGCAGAGCTGCAGCTCTACCAGTCTGGAATAGTTTTTTGGAGACAGAGGGAAATGAGGGGCTAAGGGGTCAGGAGGAATGAGGGGCAGGAAGGACCAGCTGTAGGTAAAGTGGAGGGGGGGGAGAAAAATAGACTGCAGCACTCATATCTGGTTTAGAGCAGATTGAGGGTCACTGCCTGTGGAAGGGTAAACGGTAAACCTTACAGTAAAGGTCATATCTGCTGTATTGGGATATACATATTTAATGAAAATAGTAGGGATCATGGATGCTCATGGATGAATGTCTGGGCATGAAGATGTGCAGTTCTTCTGTAACAAACAGATAACGACCATATTTCACCTTTCAAAACTATTAATCTTCTAATCTGTGTTGTCTGGTATCAATATGCTATACTGTTCCTAACTGTGCAATCAACCATGTATTGTCTTAAAAACCACATGATCAACTAGATATTTTCATGCTGGTGCACCTTTATTTTTCTGTCAGTAATCCTTTTAGTCACAGCTGTTTATCCTAGTGAAATGAAATAGTTCCCAGTATGCTGAAAGCCTGTCTATGATTAAATGTAATCAGTTTTTAATTAACTGGAATTTTCAATATCTTGCAAATACTCTTTATAAAGTTTTATTCAAATGAGCATATGGATTACTTTACTTTTAAAGTTTGGAGCTCAGAGAAAAGACAACAGAAGAGATGGTACAGATAAAATGAAGCTTAGCAGAAAAAAGGACAATGCATGCATAAAATCTGCTTAAAGGCTGCACAGGGTGTGTAGCCAGAAATGGACCGTGAGCAAGACCTTAACTGTGTGTTGATCTGGTATATATACAGTTCTACAACTGTTAACAGCTATCATTATCTTAACTGTTATGTTGCTGGTGCTATTATTATTACTACTGTTATTATTGTTATTATTAATTATTACGGCTAATAGTGTAATTAAGTCACTGCGTATAGCAGAGTTTCAGCCTGTTAAAGCAGTGGCACAGAGAGCTCCACGTGTGACATCTCCCAGGTGGACTGGGTGTCCTCTCCCAGAAAGTACTGCAGATGTGTGCTTCAGCAATGCACTAAAGAAGTCTCTGGGGCATCATGAGCCAGATAAAAACTTTCAAAGCCTCATGAAGCAAAAACTGCATTATTACAAATTTACCTTCCTGGATCAATGGACAGACAAATAGAAGATCATTCTAACCAGAGTGCAAAGCCTACTATTATTTCCTTTGAAAATAGCAAAAACATGTAAAGTTTTCCATCCAAAAATATATATGATCATTTATTTGCAATAATAACCAAGGATTTTATTCTACCAAACTCAAAAATGTAAATTATATAAAGAGCCAACTTTTTACTTCAATAAATCTGTATTATAAAGTAGTGCTGTAATATCATATAACTATTAGCTATATCAAAAAGCAATACTATCATATTGTATTAAATATAATATTAAATAAAAACTAAAATCCAAAATACATTTTATCTCATAGAAAAATAGATATTTAAAATACATTTTAGAAAAATGAAAGAAGAAAGTTTTAACCTCCAATTTGGAATTTTTAGAATACAACTTAACTAAAATCAATAGTGATCTATTAAATATTTTGTTTTCAGTCAAATTTATCTTCTGAATTATCATCTCTATGCAGCTCTCCTCTTGCAAGAACACATTTTGTTGAGCATGCATGAAGTTCATTTAACTATATCCCTGTATTTTTTGCTCCAATGGTTATTAATTCTATTCTGCCAATGGCTGCGCAGCCATTTAAAATGTCAGCCACCCACCATTCCCTCTGACGTGAATGCTCAATATATTGTACAATCAAATGGAGCAGGAAAGTCTCAGTCTAATTCTTGATACAGATAAGATGAGACAGATGTATTTGAAGGCTTGGAAATGTATCTGAGTGAGGCATCTAAACAATAAAAGCCAATTTACTTCATTCAGGCTCAGGCCAAGCTTCTTTGATTGCACAGCTCCAGAAGGAAGAGGCATTTCCTGCAGTCAGGTTTTTGGGTTAGATTAAAAGAAAAAGCATAGTTTTGGGAGTCAGGATTACAGGGGCCTTTCAATGTTCTGTCCCTGATCTGCGTGAGCTCAATGTCAGCCCTCTGGTCACAGGGTGGATGTTTTGTCATGCAAGAGCAACTCTCTCTGTCCAAAAGAGTATGGGTGGAAGGAGGGAAATCATCCATTTTGCTGCTTTTCCCAAGGTTTGGGGGTGTGCTTCTGCAGAGCAGCAGTGCAGTGCCTGGACCTGTGCTGGGGTGGCACAGTACAGCTCAGGGTAGCTTCAGCATAGCAGATGCCTACTCATTAAGCACAGAATTGCTTTTGTCTCTGGAAATTCATCTTGGCAAACTAGAGGAGTGGTCAAGGATGCCCAACTTGTCTCTATGCCCCCCATCTATGTGATGATGTTCCCTGAGAGAAGGTGTTTCTCTGTACCCAGCAATGTAATCGTGGTGAGGAGAAAGCTCTTTGTGTTCTTCCCACAGACTGCTAGCAACATGGGCTTTTCTGTTAGCAGCGTGAGACTATGTGATGGTCACCAAACGGACTGAGAGCAGCGACCATCCGGTTGCAGGAGCTGGGAAGGGGCGGCATTGGAACAAGTAAAAAGCAAAGGAGTTTCCTTCCTTAGGAAGAAAAGCAAATAATTGGCATGGTTTAAAAAGCCCTAGCTTCTAAGCTCTAATTAATTCTTCAAATGAAGAGGAAGGGGAGGATGAGGGGAATGTGATTGTAGAACTTTCTTCTGCAAAAACTGCGCAGTCCAGGAGTCCCATTCATCTCCAGGCAGAGATTCAGCCCTCAGCTGTTACAAAACCAACCCAGCCTGGCACCAGCCCGCACAAGCCCCGGCTGCTCATTAAAGCCAGGCACAAGCGCTGAAAGAACGTGTGAACCGGATGAAAGGTGCATTGGCAGAGCCGCGTTGGGAAGTAGCTGTCCCCTGCGGTGTACCAGTACGGGGCTTTCATGAACAGCAAAGCTGTTTCTCATCTCTCGGATGCTCTCTGCAGCCTTATTCCTGAGATTGCTCTTTGCACACTGTTCACTGAAGTCAAGGAGCATGTTTTCTTCCAAAGAAGGGGCTATGTGAGGGAACTGCAAGACTGGAGTCTACTTTCAAAATGTATAAGAGGTTTGGTCTCTAAGAGCTCTTCTATACTTCATGGTATAGACATTTCCACAGAGCCCTGGCAGCCCGTATCTTGGGGTGTGGACAAGATCTGAATGCACATCTATGTAGCCTGGCTGGAGCAAAGATGTTTATTTACTACAGATGAATATATGGACAAAATGCTGCTCAGAAAGCACCAGGGCTGAGTAAGGCATAGGGTGTACTGCAACCGTGGTGTTATGGAGAGCTAATGAGAAAGTGCGTGGGAAATGACAGCCACTGCTATGGCATAGGATGTATGCAGAAAGGGTGATAAATTTGCAGGGGGTATAGGTTAATGCAGAGGAATCCCAAATGCACACTGGATATACATTTCCATTTTACCTATATTAGCCTTTTCACTTCCCATTTAA
>VXBL01000411.1:25324-94597 GCA_013400195.1 Aramus guarauna | reverse complement strand
CTGAATATTAGCTGTCCTTGAAAACCTTCAGTGAACGAGCTCCTCAAGCCTGCTTAGGCAGATTGTTCTAGTATTTCATACATATAGGGAGGGTCACTTTGTATTATTCAACTTAAATTGTCACATATTCCATAAAACTTCTTATTCCCAAGGACTGTGGAAAATAGTTAATCACTGTCTTTTTAGGACAAATTGTATGTACTGGAAAACTGTTAACTGCATTTGTCAGTCTTGTGTTTTCCAGGTTGATCCCAGCTTAATCTTGCTATTCTTGTCAGGCTCCCTGTTTATCTTAAACCTAGACTAAACTGACATACAGTCTAGATAAAGCCTTATGGTGGACAAGCAGTATTGAGCAATGAATAATATTATTTAAAAAAATCCCAAAACCCAACAAAAACCCTTGTTCTGGCAACCCCATCATACATACCACTGACTAATACCTGGTTTGTCTTTCTATTGATCAAATACTTTTATACAGATCAGGCCAATCCCTCCCCTCCACAGAGCTTTAACACCACTGAGTGTGCAGACACTGCTACCCTCACTTGCACAATGTGAGAACCTGCCTCACAAATGTCTCTCAGTTGTTTTAGATTTCTCTTCTGCAGAAGAGAAAGTATTACATATCTTGCAGTAATTAATCTCTGCATACTGTAAGGTATTCCCTACCTCTTCCAGCCAAGTGCTTTCATTTTTAATAGCACTTGATTTTTCTTTTTTTCTCCTTTTTTTTTTTTTTTTCTACTGCAGAGTGCAGCAAGTTCAGATTCAATGGTGCTAGAAGTGGGGAGGCTATGTAAACTAAATCAATAATGCTTAAAATTTAATTAGGCAGTTGCATCTGAAGAATTGACTCCAAAGAGTACATGTGATCCATCATGATACAGCCAGTGCTTGTTTCAACTACAGTAATATAAAAGTATCAGTCTTTTCACTGTAAGCCTTTGGCAATGTGATATTCTTCTGCAGAGAGACAGAAGAAAAGAACAAAATCCAGCCAGGAACTCTCTGCAGTTTACTTTGAAGTGTTTACCATACTTTGACCTTCATAGCTAAGCATCCCTTCAAGCCCTACAATACATGCGTGGGTTTCTGATCCTTGAATGTTTGATTTTCCCAAGGTATTTGGCTGTCCTTGCAGAGAATTATCACTGGAAAGGAGAGCAGGAAGGAATTATTTTGGGGATAATTGTTACAGCTGACTGGAAAAGGGAAAATAAATATTCCAGCTTATAACAGCCCTTTAAAGCCTGAGCAGGTAGCTTCTTGAGAGCTTACAAACACCTCTAACACTCTGGGAGGATGCTTGGAGCTAGGAGGCCACCACGACTCCCCTGACACTTCACAGAAGACTCACACTACCTCAGTGGGCTTTGCGAGCAGATGTCTCAGAGCCTCACACATACATCAAGCTAGAAACTGTAAGGAGGCAGCCCTAGCTTTTTAATATATTCAGTTCTTTTATTTTAGAAAGTATCTCTTAAACCCCCTACAGTTGAAAAAATTACCTGTCTGGCTTTTCATACTGAACATATTCCATGGCTTTCATTCCAATTAAGAATAAGAAAGAAGAAAAAAAAATTATATCTTTGTACATAATGCATGAACAGAACTTTTATACAATTGTAAAATATTGAAATGGAAGTTTAATATATTCTATAATGATTGTAATAATATTTCAGGAATATATGGGCATTTTCCTAGAAAGGTACTTGAAAAGAACTCAGAACATGCCTTTGCCACAGCTCTTTCAATGCTCTATTTTTGTGTTCCAAAATTATTCTTTTTAACAGGTTTTGCATTTCTCCGCGTTGTGCTTACTCTGTCTCACCTTGCACTGACACTACTGCATTGTATAAGTGCTTGAGAGGAAGAGACAGCTGGTTATGGTATAGTCAGCTGGTGATGTTAACAAGCTCCTTGATTCACTAAAAAGCCAGAGAGAAATGGGTCATGTTGTAAACATTAACGTTAATTCTCACCAGAGGCTGTGGGAATATGTAGGTCACATCACAAGGTGTTTAACCAAAATATCCTACAGCTGTAATAACACCTGCTCTTGGGCACGATACCTGCTTCTTGCAAGGGATGATGACAAACATTCCTCCTACCACCTCCCAGTCACTCAGTGATACAGAAACAAGAAATGCTACCCTGAAATATTTAGGAAAGATGAAAATATACATACTTTTCTCAAGCTCCTACAAAAATAAAGAAAAAATCAGAACTTTTTATAGACGTTCACAGAAATATAGCCACAGTTGCAGAAGTTTCCATGACACCTTAAATGCTGGATAGGAGCCTTACTGAGATGCATTACTAAGCAATTACTGACTAGTTTCAAGCAAAGTCAGTATTTTTCAGTTTATAGATGCATAAATTTCATACACAGAGTTGTGCTCCAAAAGCATCTCTACTTCGGGTCTGTTTTTTGAACATTATTCATTTTTAGTAGAGTTGATCAAGAATTTTTTATCATATTTTCAAGATTTAAACATTTTTCCAACCCACAGAGCATAAAAACTACCACTGCTTCAAAAATTGCCCATAAATTCACATTTTTATAAAAATACAGGTTACAATGCTACCATAAAAGGTACTTTGTCTTCTATTTTTAAAGCATTTCTCCATTGACTTTTAACAAGATAAAATTTCTAAATGATATATTTGAAATGAAAAACAGATATTTTGACAGTTTTTGTAAGATGGTCTATGAAGGTCTATCTTATGAAAGATTCAGGATTTTTAGCGGAGCATGGAAAAATCCCAGAAAACTTCCCTACTAACATTTCTGATGTCTTTTTTTTTTTTTTTTTTTTTTTTTTTTTCCTTGAGTTTTTTTTTATGAAATTTNTTTTTTTTTTTTTTCCCTAGAGTATATTTGTAGAAGATGTTGCAGAATGGGTATGGGACAGGGGACTAATTGGACTGGTTTTTTTAACTATGCTTTATGTACTCCACTTTCCAGCCATTTCTCTGCATAAAAGACCCTAATCAGATACTGTCTGTGTGCCAATAATTTGGAGTAAAGCAGTGTCCAGTGAATAGTAGGAGTCCTATGCTATTGTACAAAGACTTAGCAGAGCCTATCCTGACTGTGGGCAGAGAACTTCAGCTCATGTTTTAACGCCAGTAAAGCCAGATTTCTGCCTCTATGTGTATGTGTATGTAGTCAAAAACCCTGTAGACGTATTCCACAAAACATTTATTGTACACCAACTCATTCTGATTGCATTGCTTCAAATTTCTTTATAAATGTTTTCAGGTTAACTTTTTTACTGGTAGGTATCATGGAAAACTAGTCATTGCTTATTTGTATCCTGCAGCAGAGGGTACATTAGGTATCATCTGTCCTCCCACCTCTGTCATAGTGCTGATATAAAAGCATGAAACTAGAGTAAATGTCCTATCGTATAGGCTGGCAAATTGATATGAATGACCATGCTTCCTGAGAGTCTAACCAGTCCCTCTAGGTAAACAGGTAATGCAAAGCTGTACAACTGGTTGTAGAAGCCTTGTACTATTTAGTCTGAGCTAAGATTCCTCATCCAGTGACGTTCAAGGAGGTCACTTGTCCAAGCCAACATGTTGGCAGTTCACACTCTGGATGTATCAAAGGGTTACACTGACAAATGATCCAACCTCATAATCTAACTTTTCAAAACTACACTCCGTGAATGTCCTCTGGATATTGCTCTTATATCATGCAACAGGACTGACCTCGGCATCTTCTACCCCCAACACCCTGCAGAAAAGAGGAATGGCTTTATCTAAGAGTAAAACATATGGGTCATAGGGATAGTAAAGACTAGGGTAATAACTCTGGCTCTTCTCCACACTTCATGGACCCTTGGTAGCCACCAGCATACTGATGTTACATGTGTGTTTCCTTTGTGAAAGTAACAGCGTTAGAGAGTTAGTACTTATTTGAGGTATAAAGTTGACTACTGTTTCCAAGATTTGTGGCCTTTGGAATATCTAATTCAGAGATTAAATTTCCAGTGTTTTTTTCCTGTCTTACCTCCCTACATTTGAAACATTACCTGTATTTTCTGATTTGGCTTTTACAGACTGTTTCACAAATCTGCATACTCAACTCAGGTTATTTAACTGTATGTACAAGAAATTTGGACAAAAATTTTGTTTCTTCTACTTCATAAAATATCTATCAAGCTTAGACATGCACTCCTGACCATTTTTATCCCTGAGGCTTTTTCAGCCTTACTCCATGGTCCTCTTCCTCTCCCCAGTCACTTATTTCCGCTCTCCCTGCTGTCTCCAGCTGACACATTATCTTTTTTATAAGCCATAGGCTGTTTCTATTCCCACGGAGCCACAAAGGTGTTGCTTCAGGTCTCCCTAGCTGCCCCAAGTGCTTTGTCTCTCTCCCGCTGGCTCTTTCCACTTCACTTTCCACAGAGTCTTCTTCCAGCATCTGCCTTATCAGGCTGAGGGACAAAACCTACACTAGTGGTCTCTTTAGAAAGTGCAGCACTTACTGTCCCCGAAGAATGCTAAATCCTAATCATGTCCATTATAGTTAAAGACAAATGAAGACTGCTAGATACCAATTCCATATTTTCCATATCCTAACTCTTACAGAGCAATTTCAGTCATAAGGCCCTCAAATTTTCAGTGTGCATGACCAGCAGAGAATTTACAATTATTTTTTCCCATATAAATAGTGCGTAGAGCTATATGCTTGAATCGTATGTCAAGGATATGCTCTAACCATTGGCTTAAATTGTGGAGAAGTGCCATTATGCTACACTAGGAAGACTGTCCCCTCCAACAGGTCTCATATTTGAAGCCGGGGACATACCAAATGCTGATTTGGATCCTGTGCAGTGCTGTGGCATTGTTCATGTGAGTGGTTAATTTAGAAGTAAGACCTCACAGAAAAGAGATGATCATGTCCTCCCGAAGATGGAGTTGTGATCATTGAGGTAGACATCTCAAAAGAGTGGATTACTTACATGTTGTACAAGACATGAGATGTGGGAAAATGTGGAAATTCAAAATGATAAAATCACAGAATAATTTATTTGGAAGGGATATAAGAAGGACATCTGTTCCAAAATCCTGCTCAGATCAGGGCTAGCTTCAAAGTTTGATCAGGTTCCTCAGCAGAGTCTAGAGTATCTCCAAGATCAGAGGCTCCTCTATGAGGATCCAGCTCTAAGAGGGTCCTCTTTCCTTTGTTTGATCACTCTCTTTTTGGATATTTTTTTTTTCCTAATATCTAAAAGAAATTTAATTTGTCATAATAAAGTTCCTCCTCTCCTTTTACTGTCCACCACCAAGAAGGTCTGGCTTTGTCTTCTCTACATTGTCCCATTAGACAGCTGAAGAAAGCAATACTTCTCTCCTCAGCATCATCTGCCATGTGCTCCATGTCACAACTGTCATCTGTACAACCTGCTCATCTGCCAGGTATCATGACACAGTATCTTCATTATTCGCTGTAGTAGCATTTTAAACCACGGAAGCATAGACAGTAAAGACTATAGAGAGTATCGAACATGGCAAGAGACACTCTCTTTGTGTCCAAATGGATAATCAATGTGACAGGCAGCTGGAGTTGCAGTTTAAGAGCTCTTTGCTGAGCATGCTTAGAAGTTGCTTTTAGGTGATGAAAGGTCAGAAATAAATCCCTGGGATTGCACTGAGGCACTGTCTTGGAGAAATATAGTTGATCTGTTCTCAAGGAAAGCCTTGAGCATACATGAGATTGTGACAATCAGGGAATCAAGAGCTGGCAGTCAGGGATATAAGTTATTTGAAGGCACACGTGTATCTGCTGCTTTTCTGGTGTCAGTCTGATCAATCAGATTTTAACTGGTATTTTAATCTATTCTCTCATTATCACTCAATAGGCTACAGTTTTGATTAAGGAAGATTTTTACTGTGCTAGAAATTGCCTGCAGTATATTTTCTTCTACTGTTGGATATACTGACAATTACAAGCAAACTTCAGTGGGAAAAAAAAATTAAATTAGTTTCATTTCATAAACAGAAAAGTGCTCTTTCTCCAAATAATAATTTTGGACCTGGGCTCAGTATTACCAATGATGCAAATCATAGATAGTCAAAATACTCTCTGGAAATGAAGAAACCCCAGAAATGCATCAAAAGCATAGCCTGGGACATTCTTTGAGAGACCGCTGGAAATCAATATAAAATTCCTTAGAAGGCTTTGGTGCTGGGGACAAGCAGTTTAAAAACAAAAAAGTATGGTTTTCTTAGAGCTCTGCTTTCATAAAAAGGAAATACTAAGAGAAAGAGGAAATCAATGTCTTGGAAGTTTTCTTTAGGATCAGAGAGGAGGAATTTCTGCACGCCAACAAAAGAGTCAGTATAGGATGTGATGGGTTACCCTTCCTTCTGTTCTTACTACTGTACCTCAGTTCAAGTCTTTGAATATTATTGGCCTTAGAAGCTGACAAAAACAAAAACAAAACAAAACAAAACAAAACAAAACAAAACAAAAAATTCTTGTCTCATGTTTTATTTGGTGTGGGTATTTATGCCTGGAGAAGTGTAAGAATACAGCTGATTAATTCCTTATGTGTCACAGAACATCTGCCAGGTGATGCAAGCTAATATTTGGTCTCTATTGACCTGGGTAACAGTTAAATCACAAAGCTGCACATAACAGATATGTCGCTGCCATGCAGCACAAACATTTGTGTACTTATAGATATTTCTAATTACCAGGGTATAGAATGCAGCCTGGAAACATTACCCCTATGATATGTTGACTGCAACCAAAATAATTCTATTTTCAGAAAAATAATACCAAAAAAATCAACCAAATTTGATCTTGTTTGGAACTTCATATCTAATCATTCTACCTTGATCTCAACAACTGTATAATACCTGATCCCCCACCTAATTCTGTTGAAATCCATTGGTGAGCATATTTTACAGATTCCTGGTATATTGATCACAGATAATACGATTTCTTACAACTCCTGGATACACAATTTTGCACCTTTAGCTCACGCTTTCAGCTTGGTAAGTCTCTGGTTCTGTATTTGGTACCTAAGCCAAAATTCTTGTTGTCTTACACATTTCTGTACTTCGACTGTAAAGTGCAAATGCTTTCCAAAGTACCATGCAAAAAAATTAAAGAACAGGCTTTTGGGGCAAAATAAGAAGGCAAATCTTAAGCAAGACATTACTATTCAAAAACATTACTTATCTAAAAGTACTAGACTAAAAGCATTTCACTTATTACGATTCCCATTTCTTGCAGAGAACCTTGCCATTTGCATGCACAGTTTTGCACCCATAGCCACTTACCCTTATGCATAACTGAAATTTAGGGCCAAATTTACTGCCAGCACAAGCAGAGGCAAGCCATTAAAGGAACTGGAGATGTGCTTACTTGTGGTGACTGGTTTCATTCAGCGAGGTACTGTTGTCTGCCTTCTACACCCATGGAAACAAATACACATTACAAACATAACCTGAACTACATACTTACCCACTTTGTTCACTTATATATTAACCATAATTGCTAAGAAAAAGATCACCAGTAATACTTGTTTGCTGAACCCATAGGTGTGGGAAGGAGTCACACAGTAACTCAAAGCAGGTTGGTTATAGGATTCCTTTGCAGTCCGCTGACGCCTTAGGTCATTGCAGTAGTTGTGCAGCATAGCAGAGCCTCACCATACGCAAGCTGCACTTCTAAAGAGTTCAAGAACCTGATACACAAGATCATTCTGAGTTTTTAGTTCTACTCAGTAACTAATCTTTGGCCTGGAGAATCTTGAACTCTGTAAAATCAATTGTAAAATTACTATGGACTTAACCTGAATCAAAATTTTACCTGGTGTGTTTGAAGATAGTAAGACTGAGCCTGAGTAAATTTTCCTTTCTAAAAAAAAAAAAACAAAAAACAACAAACCAAACCAAAAAAACCCCAACCAAACAAAAAACCAATCAAACAAAAAAACCAGAAGAAGACAAAATCCTCAGAAATGCTTTCAGCTCTTTAGAAGACATTATATAGTGGATGGCAATTCAAACCAGACCTATTCTGGCATGGTACTAGGATAGGCACTGTAGACTTGCTATGGGGAGACAAAAGAGCCATGTAGCCTCACAGTTCTATAATTGTCTGCTTGCAAACTGCATTATATTTCATTAATTCAATGAGATTTCATAAGGAATTTGAATCCTCTATTAGATCATCCACAACAACAAAAAAAAGAAAGAATTACAAAAAAGTTAAGGCTGAGTATTTTTTTTCTTTTCTAAACAAAAAACTTTCGGGGTACTAGGTTTAGCTGTTTATTAATAATGGCCTTGAGAAACTGATTTAAATGCTGCTTCAGATGAAAAACAGTATAAGACTTCAGAATAACAAGACAGCCATCTTAGGGACATATCTTGGATAGAAGAATATATGAGTAACAAAATAATTAAATATAAATTTAATCTATGTTTGTTTATGTTCATGACACAACAGATGAGGCAGTATGAAACTATATTGGTGGGGTAGAAATCTCATTTAAATACATTTGAATAACTTATTTCCTGAAGTCTGGATAAAAATAGGACAGAGAGTGTGTGTGGGCTGTATTAGTGAGATACGTTCCCATTTGAACCAGACATATTTCATCAGTTTTTCCTTTCAATAATCCAATTGTCAGTTTTATAGCCCATATAAAAATGTGCAGAAGTGATAGGAAATGACTTTCATACGTATCCTGGCTGCTGAGTTGCTCTGTTTCATTACATTGCCCTGCAGATGACTGACAGCTCTGTAATCAACTTCAGGCTGGATTTAGTGGTTCCACGTCCTTTTCTCTCATTAATTATTGAAGGCATTTTTCTCTGCTGAGAACGGCTGCTGCACGCCAGGTCGCTGTATTCACTGCGCTTCCATTTGCGTCTCTCGAGCAGCAGCGGAGCTGTACGTTGAACGGGGAGAGAGTCATCACGCGCACACCCGAGAGAAGATGAAGAGGAAGAAAAGTAACACAAAAGAACAGTAGATCTGTTTGCAAGAGGCCTGGAGCAGCTCTGCTGTTACCTGTGAGGTCTCAGCACGCTGCGTTCAGAAGCCAACCAATCGTTTACAAGAGAGGTTCTTGTTTTGCAAATGCTTTTGGTTTTATTCTAAAAAGATAATAGATGTTTTTTCACTGTTAATGTTGCTGTTTGCCTTTTTGTTGCTTTCTGCTTAATTGCAGAGTGCAGAAGGAAGTATTCCTAAGAGATCTCTGCATGTACAAATAGCATAGCAGTAAAATGAATGCCCTCTAAATGCCATATATATTTAAGATTATCTCTTTTTTCTGAAGTATTCAGTGAATGCTAAAGAATGCCATGGTCAAAGTTGTTTTGTGGAAGACCTGGTGACTGATCAATTAAATATGCCTATAGAAATAGGTCAGGTACATGACATCTCTTCTCTCCCTTCTCTGAGGCAGCTCTGGTTTGTGTTACTAAAACCTGGTGCCTAGCTAACATATAGCCTTCTTTCCTAGGCTACAGGTGCCTGGCTAATATATAGATGCTTTTGGCTTAGTTCACATTATTATAACATTGCACTTGTACAGCTATTTGGACTGGATGATGCATGTCCAGTAGAGCTGAACATAAACTAAAAATCTCACCTCTACCCACAATTAGTTTTGTAAACATTGGCTAAATCACCTACCCAGCAGTCTCCCAATTCCTATTCCCAAGAATTCCAATTGTATCCTTCGTAAGTATGCACCTGCCTGTGTCGACACGTTGATAATTTCTCTGTGCACCAAAATTCTGCCTATGAAATGGAAAAAATACCAATTCCTGACCTTGTTAACACATTGCATGAACAACTGTGCATGCTTGGCAGAGAACAGAAATTTCATTTTAAAGACAAATCTGAGGTTTCAAAAGTGTTATCCTTCTACAAGGGATTAAAGTTTAAAAAATACTGATGAAAAAAAAGTCCAGGGAAAATGTCTGTTGAGATGATTTGAATTTGAGAAACACTGAAATGTTTGAATTTTTTTTTTTTTCAAAATAAAACTACTTTAGAAAATGAAAAGGAAGAAAAAATCAAATATGTGCATTTCATGTTGAAATATTGACACTGCCAGACACTCCAATTTTTAGTGTAAAACAAAAAGGGAAACAATATAAACATATTCCCATAAAGCATACTATTTTGATAAATAGTGTCTATTAGTTATAAAGAGTAAATATCACAGCATTTACTGTGTCCAGTTCAGGGCTCCCCAGTTCAAGAAAGACAGGGAACTGCTGGAGAGAGTCCAGCGGAGGGCTACGAGGATGATGAGGGGACTGGAACATCTCTTGTATGAGGAAAGGCTGAGAGAGCTGGGGCTGGTTAGCCTGAGAAGAGAAGACTGAGAGGGAGTCCCATCAATGTTTACAGATATCTAAAGGGTGGATGTCTAGAGGAAGGGGCCAGACTCTGTTCCTGCCCAGCAACAGGACAAGGGGCAATGGGCACAAACTGGAACACAAGAAGTTCCATCTCAACATAAGGAAAAACTTCTTCACTGTGAGGATGACAGAGCACTGGAACAGGCTGCCCAGAGGCTGTGGAGTCTCCTTCTCTGGAGATATTCAAAACCCACCTGGACACAATCCTGTGCAACCTGCTCTAGGTGATCCTGCTCTAGCAGGGGGGTTGGACTAGATGATCTCCAGAGGTCCCTTTCAACCACTGCCTTTTTGTGATTCTGTGAGTCTGAGTAAATAATTTTTTTCCTAATGGATTTTTTTCCAACCAACTTTACTCAATTAATAGATAGTCCAAAATTTATCAGTCCTTAATTTCACCTTTTGCATATTGTTCCTCTTATCTATTGTCATGAGAACATAAGTGAGGGAGCAACCTCTGATGTTATTGAATCTAGTTCCTTCACATCTTAGCCACAACATTATATAACTCAATAATGGGTAAAATAAGTTACTAAACTGGAAATTTCTCAGCTATTAAGAGAGGGAGAAGGGCATTTAAATACTTAAGATTGTTAATGCACATCTTTGGGGCAGGTCTGATGTCTAAACAAATTCAAAACTGAACACACTATAATGAATAATACTTGATAAATTATCCATCTCTAGAAGATGAACAAAAAGAACATTTAAAAAAAAATGGAACTTTTTTGGGGTTTTTTATGATGTGTATGAGTGACTGAATTTGTGTATAAGTAAATACAGAAGTATTTTGAAGATACCACAGAATTTGGTCTATGATTAGTAAGTTGAATCAGATGAAAGACACTTTCAGCAGCTTCTGGTACTTGGACATAACAAAATAGTGTTATTAGAAAGGTACCATGTTAATGGGACTAAACTTGTGAACCTACAATTCATTCATGAGTTTAACTGAAGTAAGAAAGAAATACTACATTTTCACTAGCACTGGGATGAGCAAGCTTTCTTAAATTATACAAACTGTGGAAAAACAGTTATATGTGAAATCATTTCAATGTATCTTGCTGCACAGTGTCAATACTGTTGCTAAAGAAGAGATTATTTTAAGCGTAAATATGTTTTTTACCTTAAGCACTTCAGGTAACTGGCAAACACAGGTGGATATGATTCTTATTGAAGGTGATGTTTTTAGCCGTTAAAATTGTTTCTCTTAGACTATATCTGCAATATTTTCTCATCTGAGAAGCACAAATATTGAAGGTAATATCGTGAACAAAATTTTTCAGTTTCTTCATATTCAATAAAATTATTCAAAAATGAGGTTAAAAGGGAATAAAATATCCATTTTCTTTCCCTCTCAAAAAGAAACATTCTTACTAGAAGGAAATGCTAGTACTTCCATTCTGAGTTTCTTCATCACCTGACTTACAATTAAATTAAAGATTAATTCAGATATAATTACATGACAGCAGAGAATAAGCATAATAAATGAGAAAGCTTTGCTAATCTTACTTGGTCTTCCTGTTACTCCAAAGGTCACATAAAAAAAAAAAAAAAAAAGGCACCTAAAAGGTTCTCAGTTACATCTGTTTGACCTTAAGCTAATTAGCACATGTGATATCTTGATGCCAAAATCATATTCCCTTCTTGAAAATCTTTACAGATTACTTTCTTAATGGATTTCATATGCATAAATAAAATAGCCTGTAGACAAAGGAAGGTGCATTCTAATTGAACAGCCCCCTGAGGGGAGTCGTGAAGATACGGTTGATGTTTGGAGATATGGCTGCAAGATTTAGATTTTAAAAAGAGAGGAAAGAAAATAATGGTGCTTTGTTTCAGAACAATTTCCAGTAGAAGCCATTATTTTTTGTAGATTCTCTGGTCGCTAATAGAAAGTCAGAAATTTTCATTGACGATTTCTGTGACAGCATGGGGAATCCAGAGATGCTCACTGGCATTGCCTGTACTAACTACGTTGCCTCCAGTATGAAAAACTCCTTCACCATGAGGAAGGAGTCATCTTATCAACTTTACTTGCATCACTGTGTTGTCCCAAAAGTGGGATCATTACCCGGTGTGCAGTATGCCAATATACAAACAGAGCAGAGGTATTTTATTTATTTCATGTCTGCGCAGAGATTGGTGCTAAGTGGTAATTCCACAAAGCTACCACACCACACACAGAATCTACCACATATTTATCTTGTTACAGGATTAGAAAACCCCACCTGAAGTTATGCTAAGAGGCTATTAATTACTGCATCATCTACTATTGGTCAAGCATCTTTAAATTAGCAGGCATGCTCCTTGAGGGTGTAACTTGCATAGTCCTTTAATTGGCTGGGTGGTGGTAAACCTGCCCCCCCCAGCCACCGTTCCCATCCCCCGGTTACTGGCCATTCTTGTTGACTTCAGGCCTCTGGCAACTGCCCAGCTCTCAGCGCCTTCTGGGGCAGGATGTTTCCTCTTTATCAGTTTTTCAGCTCTCCTTCAAGGATACTCTTTAGCAAAGCAGGGTTTTTATCAGTCTTTTGTCTCTTCTTCAAAGTTATAGTCATCAGCAAAGCAAGTAGTGCATTTAACTCTAAATTAAACAGTGTCTAAGCACTAACCTAAACACATTTCTGTCCCTGTAAAGTGGAAAATTCTACTTTATGGATATCAACTGACAAACCATAATCTTCCCCATCTTAAAGTTAGTGACTCTGCAAGTCCTTTGTACTAATATTGAGAAACTCATCAAAACCAGTAATAATATTTCTTCTAATTTCCTATTTAAATATAATTAAGGTCAGATTATACATAATAGCTCCTGTACTAATATAATATTTTTAGTTTAAACAATCTTTTTTTTTTTTTTTCCCCCCAGAGTTGTGCACTATATTCTCATTGAATGCTCTCTGGGAAGGCTCGAATTACCTCATCTGAAGTGCCTCATGATCACATCTGCATATTTAAGGATGCACCACACTGGTGGACCACAGTTAACCTGTTTCCAGCTGATCCACTGATTACTTTTACCTTCCCTGTTATTTCCAGCTTATAAACACACAATTTAAATCAGCTTTTTTGTAAGCCTAAATGTGTAACCTTGCATTTTGCTTTGTTACAGCTCATCCCATTCCCACTGTTCAGCTTTCAATGTCATTACATTCTCCTTGTATGATATTCTAACAGCTGACTGGTGCCAAGACTGAATATCAAAATGTCACTAATATTCATGGAATCATAGAATCATTTTGTTGGAAAAGACCTTTAAGATCATGAAGTCCAGCTGTTAACCTAGCACTGCCAAGGCCACCCCTAAACCATGTCCCTAAGCACCACATCTACAAGTCTTTTAAATACCTCCAGGGATAGTGACTCAACTACTTCCCTGGACAGCCTGTCCCAGTGGTTGACAATCCTTTCCATGAAGAAATTTTTCTTAATATCCAATCTAAACCTTCCCTGGTACAACCCAAGGCTGTTTCCTCTTGTCCTATTGCTTCTTATTTGGGAGAAGAGACCAACACCCTCATTACAACCTCCTTTCAGGTAGCTGTGGAGAGCTAAAAGCTCTCCTTTCAGCCTCCTTTTCTCCAGGCTAAACAACCCCAGTTCCCTTATCCACTCCTTGTAAGACTTGTTCTTTAGACCCTTCACCAGCTTCATTGCCCTTCTCTGGACACACTCTAGCACCTCAATGTCCTTCTTGTACTGAGGGGGTCCAAAACTGAACACACTACTCAAGTGCAACCTCACCAGTACTGAGTACAGGGAGATGATCACTTCTCTAGTCCTGCTGGCCACACTATGTTGTTATAAAGATTATTTTTTATGGACAAGTGTTACAAATCACATAATCAAACCTTAAGGATTGATTTTCACCTCCTTAACTATGCAGAGCAGTAGAAGGTCCATGAGCAGGAGCGTCACACAAGTTGTGCCAGAAAAGCAGGATTCAGGCCTCTTTTTTTCTTAGAAATGGAAAGTTTATGGAGACCAGATTGAATTTATGAAAATGAGGTACTTCACACAGATTTCCAAAATACAGGTATGTAGGAAATATACATTTACAGGCTCTTGTCCCGTTCTTTCTGTTAGGCTCACAGGTGCCTGCATATAATTATTTCAGGATGCCAGGGATTTTAATGTGTCAGTCTTTTTGGCCCCATCTCCCATTTCCGAATATAAACCAGAGAAACTTGTAAGTGTCTGAAGGTTATCCAATATTTTTTGACTGGAAAGAAATGCTTGTTTTGTCTCTCCTATTCTAATCCAAACCTCTTTTCCATGAAGCTGGTACTCCTACAGTTACAGTTACAGAAAGAGGGAGGACCATTGTCTCTTTCCCAAGCAATGTTTATGAGTCGACGTTAATTCCTGCATGCTGAGATCAGTAGAAGCACTGAACTCATGAATGTTCTGTTTTTCTAACTGTATGTACGGAGCATTCGAGGAAATTGCTTATAAAAAGAGGTTGCCAATCTGCTTCATCAGTTGCAGTGGCAATTTTTAAGGTTTAGTCTAACTTAAGCTCTGAATTTTCTTCAGGTAAGATTAAAAAGGAAAGCAGCCTTGTCTTCCTATAACAAGATAGAGTTGAATAATCTGACTCTCCAGGTGAATAGGATATGAGACTGGGAATATATCAACAACAGTACTTAGAAACTGGTGTCTATGTAAGGCAATTGTCTAGTTACAAGGATGAACTGTGGAAAGGAGATCAGAAAAGGCAATGAACAGTCACTGTCTGGAAACTGAAAGGGGTACAAGAAAATTGCAGAGATGAAACAATCTGTGAAACTGAACAAGTTTGCACCACAGGCACAAATATCATTTCATCTGCCTGTGCAGTCAGCAGCATTTCCTTAATCTCCTAGTGTGCAGAATGATTCTTATCAGAAAACATCAAACTTTTTCCCAAATAATAGTCAGTTAAGCTATTTGACACATCTAGGAATTAAGTATAATTATTTTTACTTTCTGCATATGGCAACTAAGGTAGAGAGACCTGTAATGGATGGTAAAGTAATGACTTCATTAAACTATGGACACTAGTCCATTCTTTGGCTCACGTTTTCTCTCATATTGAAGGCTAGAAATGAAGGATGGAAGGTCTTCCCATTAGGAATAAATCAGGAATAGTAACAAATCAATGATGAAATTCTATTCCACAGTCAGCTCTTCTGTTGGCTTCTGAAGGAGGACAGTAGGTGAGACGGTGGGTACCAAATTGAGGTGGCAGGTGGAAGTAACCTAATTGTCTACACTTTTCCTTACAGCCTCTGGAGGAAACCAGACATTTGCACAGCACAGTTAATCTCATCCTAAAGCAGGTTTCTAAATTGATCAGATGAATCATGCATTATTTCGCGTATTTCCTTTTATGAACTACAAAAGGTATCTGGGTAACAAACTCAGATATAAACATTGAAGTTGCTGCAAGCTAAAATTAGTGAGCTGAAACACACCCACAAAGACTAACCTACTCTCAAAGTCCTAGGAATGCCCTATTTAAAAGCAAACCAAAACCAAATCAATGTTTATTTCCACTCTGAATTTATAGTTATGGTATAAAGCAAGGATACCCATATCCTTTCAGTATCCTTGAAGCATTTTAAAAAAGCGTACTGTGAGTATAATGTAATATATTCACCATCAGTGGACTAGTGACTTCAAATTTCTTTTTCAAGTTTCAACAGTTTTCTCACCCTTACCACCCCTATGACTTTTCTAGTTATTTTCAAATACCATTGTTTCTATCTTCAAATATGAAAAAACCATGGAAACATAGATCTTGACAGGATCTCAAGAGAACATATTTTAATCTGTCCCCTAGATATGAGACAAGATCAGTATATCTTAACCATTTCTGTTAGATGCTTTTCCGAAAATATTTTCTTAAAAATTTCTGGTGGGTTGGATTTCATGGCTTCCTTGCACTACCTGTTCCAGCACTTCACTCCCTTGTAGTCTGAATGTGTTTCTTACTACGTTTTTAAAAGTTAAACTAATTTCTTTTTCCCTTATTCCCTGTGGTTGTAGAAAGCAATTAATCATCACCTTCTTTATAACACCATTTTACATATTGAAGATAGCCATCCTGTCTCAGTCTCTGTCTTCCCTTCTGTAGACAAAAGGAATCCAATTTTTTCAACCTTTCCCTATAAGTCTTACGAACTTTTTTTTCTTATTGTTTCTCCTTCAAACTTTTGAGGCTACAAATATCTTCTGCTATGGTGCTTAAAATTATACAGTAGCTAACTGGAACTGTGGTAGGTGAACTTTAATCATTATTTCCCATATCTTACCTCTCACATGGTCTTAATGAATCACAGAATGAGATTCACCAGTTTTGAATTATCATCTCTCTGTTGACTTTCATTCTTTTAGAATGTACTATCATTCTCAGGTCTCTCTTGGCACATTGCTGCCTTGTGAACTATTCCTCTTTTTGTAGTTACATGTATGATTTCTTCTTCTGGGGTGCAGTGTCTTTTACTTCTCATTATTGAATTTCATCTTGTTGGATTTCATCTTATTTCCCCAGTTTCTCAAGATCATTTTGAATTTTGATACTGCCTTGCAGGTTGCTTGTGACCTCCCTCCTGGCCCTGCTTGAATTCATCAGTGCTTCACAGATTAGAAAAGAAACTGATAATATTACTGAGCTAATTAGTGTGTGAAATGAAAAGTTTAAAGCAATGGCAGAGAGTGAAAACCATTGCTAAATTTAGTTTGGAACAAATACTTTGTGGGTAGTTGACAACTAGGAGATCAACACTTATATGATGCTTCTGCAGTTGTGTTCTGTCTCAAAATATGCAGCATCTATTTAAGAAAATGATGGTGTTGTGAACAAAGCATAATTTTAGACAGTCTCTACTTCCTTAATCTTGTGTGTGTGTGCTGACAACCCGTGCCAGCCTTCTGTGCACCACCGTGATGAGTCTGTCTCAGGTGATTATCCCGGGATGGAAGGCCATTTGGTATGTCAAGTGAAGCGACTGATGTGTGTAGGTCTCACACGAAAGGAAAAAACAGTAGCATACTGCCTAAGGCAAAGCTATACAGGCCAGAAAATTATGCAGGTTAACTATTTTAGCAGGGTAGCTGTTGTATTTGAGAAATTGATAACATTGGTGATAAGTACATAGACAATATACCAATGTCAGTAGCCCATCAAAGAGAAGATCTACACAAGACACTTGCCATATTATATTAAGGATTATACACAGACTGAAAAATTTCCCAGCCACAGCATTTTAAAATGTGGAACTAGAACTATAGTGCAGCCAGGAACAAAGTTTAAGATAAAGTAATCAAGTCAAAAGTGTATGCTGCCTGACTGAAGGAGATCACCAAAAAGAAAAAGTATGTTAAAAGGGATAAAGAATGTATTAAATATATGTATATCTGTAGATTACATTTCTGCATTTGGAAATTATATTCTGGATTGGCAACAGTCAGGGATTCTGGAGCTCCTGAGAGCCAGCAGTCAAAAGACTGGTGTGAGAGAGCAGATAGGAGATGCAGACTCTAGAAGGAGCATCTGACAATTAAAAATAAAATAAAATAAAATAAAATAAAATAAAATAAAATAAAATAAAATAAAATAAAATAAAATAAAATAAAATAAAATAAAATAAAATAAAATAATAAAATAAAATAAAATAGCAATAAATCTGTTTTCTATTCCTTTACCAAAGTCATGAAAGAAAATACTGAACTGATTAGGAACCACCATATAGGTATACAGGACTCTACATCAAATATCTTCATAGCCTAGCAATGAATCATTAACTGTGGTTAGAGGATAGTTTTTATTCAGTTGATAGTGACTTTATCTCATCCTTTCATAGTGAATACTTAAGCACCTCCGCTCTGCCTGTCAGAATTAAATCTAGAATGGTTAGGTCTTCAATGACTTCTTTCATCTTCTAAAGAAAAGATCGGTCTCAATAAATTTTTATGGCATATTTCTGTGTTCTACCATACTGTGTTGTAAAAAAAGCTAGCTTATTCAGGTTCTTCATTACCACCACATATGCCTTTTTTTGTAATAGTTTAAAACTGTACAATTTTTCCCTTTTACTAGGCAGTCTGCAGCACATCCCATACCTGTTTTTCTCCTTTTACATTTATGCAGAAACACTCAGTATCTTTTATCTTTTAGTATCAGTTCTTCATGAATGAGAGCAAATATAAACTCTTTTAATATATAAAATACCCTTAAATTTTCCTCAGATATTAATTCTTTTTGTGTAAACATTCCACTTCTATTATTTATGCAAATGTGTCTCCTAAATGATAATACACGATTTTGCCCCCTCCCTGGAAGTGTTCCAAGGCCAGGTTGGATGGGGCTTTGGGCAACCTGGTTTAGTGGAGGGTGTCCCTGCCCATGGCAGGGAAGTTGGAACTAGATGGGCTTTGAGGTCCCTTCCAACCCAAACCATTCCATGATTCTATGATTTTTATGGTGTTCCAAGATTTTGAATTTTTCCCATTTACTTGTGTTCTCCAGACATTCCTGCATAGATACCTAAACTAGTCATCTTTTTCATTTTCCTACAGAACTTTTCAGCTAGCTTCCAGGTTTTTAACATCCTCTTTGAATATTGTGAAGCAATCTTTACCAGGTTGCTTAATGATGATGTTCTCAGGTACTCTTCTCCTGCTTTGTCAGCTGACCATCCAACGTTACTCGTGGACCTCCTCAATGACCACTGTCAGCTCAGTGCCAGAAACTTTTCTGTTATGCAATGACTTCCATAAGAAAATCTTCAATGAATAACTCTAAAATATTATTATCTGCCTGTATATGCCTATACCATTGCATTCATTTGGGAGAACAGACAAAAGCACCTATTGTTTTTCTGATGTCTCCACTTTTTTTTCTCAGAATTTCATAGTTATTTCTAATTGGCTTAGAGTCATTGATACCAGTATGGATAAGCAGCTTAGAGTAGCGCCAATCTTTTCAAGGTCTTTGCAAGACCTTGAAGGTCATCAAATTCAGATGCTCGGGCATGTCACAGCAGATTCTATTTGCAATTAAAATAGTGAGAATAACAAAAAGATTAATTGCTTTCTGTGGAGCTATTACAGATTCATATCAATGTAATTGAGCTCATAATATGGCCCACTGACAGGTGAGTTAATTTATGAGGAATGTTTTCATTATTATTGTTCCTGCCATGGTACTTCTTAAAAAAAAAAAAAAAAGTCCTAGATTTATTTTTCTCGCATTTCAAATCAATTAAAAATATGCATAAAAATAAAATAATTCCTGCTAAAATATTTACTGAATTTCCTTTCATCTCAAATAAAAAGATTGCTTCTATCTCCTTATCTTCCTGTCAATACACAACTAATAGATGGAAATATCTCAAATATGTCAGTACTGATACTTGGTAAGTATACATGAGTGTCTCTTAGCAGAGTCAGTGAACTTGGGAAAACTGGTTGATTTCTGCAGCCAGACTGGTTCTGGTACTGGATCCATTTCAGTTATCAAATCCTGTATGTGCTGTGGAGGAAAAAATTAATTTACATGGTGCAAGGATTTTCAGCTTCTGCAACCTTTTCTGCCTTCAGTGTTCAATCTCACTGAGTAGCAGGCATCATGAGCGCTAGTTTGGATCCCAGCGTGAACCGCTATTGTCACATATGAACCCAATGCTGATTGGAACCTCACTTCATTTTGTGGTTATTGGTTCAACTGCAGCAACAAGAGAGGCAAACTAATATTTCAAGCCTGTGTGAAATTTTGCATGTGTCAGCAATACCTTCACTCAAAGTCCAGAGAAAATTGGAATCTTACAAAAGAACATTACTTAAAATCAAAATTGCTGGCCTAAAGTGGAGTGTTCTCACAGGAAATGTTCTGACCTGTGCCCATTCCCAGCCATTAGGTTCTTCGATGTGAACTTGTGTTGCTGCTTAATAATTAAAACAAACTACTGTAGACTGTGAGATCTTTATGGATTAAATGCAAGAGTTCTGGTATGAATTTGGTAAAGTTATGTGAACCTGAATTGAGCCATCACTGGAGAAGTTATTTCACTTTCTCTCCTAGGTTGCAGCAATACACATGTATGTTATTGTTCTGACAGGACAATAATGCATTATATCAAGCACAAAAGAAGGTTATTCCCAGATGCTGGAGAATCATCTGCCTTTATTACCATCTTTGATGGAAACCCCTTAACAGCACTGCTGATTGCTTTAATTGAAATTTGTGGATATAACATACATTTAGCTGGAAAACAGAAGATTTTTTTTGTTTATACCCCTGTTGTGTATAGGATAACCACAATTATACAATCTATTAGTAAATGAATGCTTCTTTCAATGAGTATTAGAGAACAGAGTGTATGCTGCTAAAACAAAACCAAACACAAAATCATTCTTTATTATGCATAAGGGCTTTTAAAAACTCAAAGTTATTCCCCTATCCCCCTTCAAAAGCATACTGCTAGCAAATTCACTTTATCAGTAAAGTACATCAGAGGTAAACTATTACGTATAAAAATAAATCTCAAAAAACCTATAAAAGACATTAGATGACAGTGGTATCAAGGCTCAACTATTTGCATAAACTTGAAACTTGATCAGCAGATGATAAAATCTAACTTCAAGATCACAAAACTTTCCAATGCGCCCAAGGGGAAATATGTAGCTTCAAGTCTTTCATAAATGAAATAGTAAATCTCTTTAGAACAGCCATTCTGAGAAGGAGTTGCACTCTTCTGGTCTTTTACAAGGGCAGGTAGGGATAGGACAAGGGGTAATGGCCTTAAGTCGAAGGAAGGGAAATTTAGATTAGATGTTAAGAAGAAATTCTTTACTGTGAGGGTGGTAAGGCCCTGGCACAGATTTCCCAGAGAAGCTGTGGATGCCCCATCCCTGGAAGTGTTCAAGGCCAGGTTGGATGGGGCTTTGGGCAACCTGGTCTAGTGGAGGGTGTCCCTGCCCATGGCAGGGGGTTGGAACTGGATGGGCTTTAAGGTCCCTTCCAACCCAAACCATTCTATGATTTTGTGATTCTATGATTCTTTTGTGCTTAGGATTCTTTTGTGCTTTGATTTCCTGTTTTCCTGATTTAGCAAAACATTCCTTTATTCACTGTATCAGGAAAGTTTCCAAATAAGGCTAAATAAATGTTGCACCTTTTATTTTATCCCTTTAGCAAAATTACTTCATCCTGTATGTTCTAATTTCTTGTTCAAGCCTTTAAGAAAAATCCAAGTGAGAATGATTTTATCAAGAATAAAATTTTAAGACAGTATGTGAGAAGACAGAACCCTTAGTAATAGTACTAAGGGTTCTGTCTTCTCACATACTGTCTTAAAATTTTTTATAGAAAAAACTGCAGGAAACTGCAGGTATGTGCACCCAATTGCAGTCATACCACATGGGGTGGTAAGCTCTACATGACAAAACTTCTCACTTGTGTTTGCCATTGCTCTATATGATCTTAATGCTATGGAGAGCTCCTAGGCTTTTTTGCAATTACAAAGTGATTAGCATATTTTTTGGAAAATATTTGGAAAATATACTTTCTTCTGTCAAAACATCTTGTCTTGTAGATCTGCATAGTCTCTCATGCCCAGGTCCAGTCCATTGTTAAAATCCTAACTCCTAACTGAATGCTTGCAATTTGGAAGTCCAGAAAAACATTAGGAGCATAGATATTAATTGCATCTGATCTTCTATACTATTGTTACGCTGCCTCAAATGGCAAATATATATTTTGTGATATTTGAGGTGTCAGGATATGCCCTACAGCTGCTGGTCCAGAAAGATGGTGTCTTCCATAGATCCCTGTTACATTTTCAAAGCCTGTGAAGATGTCTTGGATACTATGAGGAGCCTCAGTTTGCACAGGACACCTTAGGTGGGTGGCTGATTTCAAGGTCTTAGTTAAAAAAAAAAGTCAAGAAAGTTAAGAGAACTACTCATTTTTCTCTAAACTAGATATTTTGGGGCTGTTATATTTCTTTGCAGGCTCCACTGATAACATTAAGAGATCTGCTTTAACTATAATCAGATCCTAAGCACTTAAATCACATTTGGACAACTACAGAGAGACTCTTAAGTGTGGGTGTCTTAAGCCGAGTCTGACTCTAAATGTCAGATACTGAACTGAGTAAGGTTTTTGATACTTTCTCCCACTAGTCTCAAAAGCAAGCTAATAAAATTTGATCTAGTTAAAAATACTGAACTTCAGCTTGGGACCAGAAACAATTGCATAACTCAGTATTAATTGTGATGGTACCTATGATCAGATATACAGCTTATAACATGTCCATTACTAAAGTGTTTTTAGGAACAGGCTAGGAAAATAATTGCTAGAAATGTTATAGAAGTAGTGATATTGTAGCTGTGACAGTCTTATAGCAGGATAAAGTTTTCTAGGGAGAGGTAGCATCTTTCTTTAGATCTAAATATCTTTCATGGTTAGAAAAATGCAAGCCCTAGGAAGACTTGTTTTTATATGTTTCTAGATGAAAACCATTGTGACAATATTGCGCAGAATGGTGTGATTTGGGGGTTTATTGTTTGTTTTGGTTTTTTTTAACAAAGTTGTGACTAGACAACTACTTGTGGTGCCTCCAAGGGCCATTTTTTCGGGATTTGTATCATAAATCTAGAGACCTTGGTGCCTAAGGAATATGTTTTGGGCTTTTTTATCATCAAACTGTGTTTTTTCTAGATCATTTGAGGTAATTTAACAATGCATACTTTAAGAACTTAATTTCTGCTTAGGCTTCACTGAAAGCATGTAAATACTGTTTTTGGCACTTGCCTTTAGCTCATTATACATTTTAATGCAAATCTGCAATAGAGAATGTTTTGGTTTTTCTTAATTAGTTTTATAGAACTTCAGTCTGATATAAACCTATCCTAAAATAAATGACATAGCACCCTAGTGATTTAAACCAATGTTTCAGTTCACTGTATAAATGCTGTACTCAGATGAACTACCCACAGGAATTCTATCCAAAGAAGGAGCAGCTCACAGAGATGAAGAAATGGAAAAGCTGAGCTAGAGAAGCTTTAATGCATTCCTATTTATAAGTGCTATTTACATTATTATGGAGTCAGCTTTTGCATGGTTTGTGCAGTGTGATCCACTGCAGTTTGATAAACTGCAAAGGCAGGGTCTGACCTCAAGCCCATATCCCCAGAGCCTTACACTTTCTCTGCAGCATGAAACAGAAACTTCAGCCTTCCGCACCCCCAACCTCAACTGTCACAACAGAGCAGCAGATTTTCACTTCCTTTGTGTCCTTCTCTCTTTAGACAAAACTGCTCTTATCCTCACTTACAGCCGTGTGCACAGCAGGTAAAAGAGGTGGTAGTTATTGATAACTCCCAGCATCTTCACTCCCCCATAGCAGCAGATTGTCTTCCTCTTCTCCCTTTCTTGCACATATCTTGCTCTTAAATCTTCCCATTACTCTTTTGTATCGAGAGCAATACCTTCTTGCCTGCCCTTAAATAAAAGCAAGGCCATACAACCACATCAGTCAAAAATGCCTGGTTCTACCAAAGGAAGCCAAGCTTCTGCCATGGGGAAGATGAGGAGGAAGGGAACAGGGGCTAGGACAGGTGACAGCCAGGCAGGAGTGGCAGCAGCAGTTACTACTGCTGGCAAGAGTCACTGCTTACCAGCAGTAGATTTCATCTCCCATTCTCACACCATCAGCAGTGGCAGTCCTTTCTGGCCAGCTAAAACAGGTATGGGAGACAGAAATCATCTATTTGGGCAGAGATTGCTGCTGCAAAAGTCACTATCCTATGCCTGTGAGGGAAAAAGCTTTGGGCTCTACAGAAATATTTTGTAGGTCAAGTCAACCTGCAGAGTGATATCTGGAATCCCTTGTTTTCAGTGTTACTTGCTCCAGAGAGCAGTATGAGTTCCTTGTCCTCATTCCCTGTCTTGATTAATATCCAAAGGAAACAGATCTGTATAGACAGAGATGGCAGTGTGTGGGATGAGTTAGTCACTACTTCTCCCTGACTTCGTGGTAAGGAACTCCAGAACTGATGTCTGGTCATTGCACGAAAGCTGACAAGAGCACTAGAACTTACTGGTGCTTGGTAAAAAAGTGGTAAGTTAATGTAAACCTTAGGGAAGGAAGAAAATAGTTTGGTTTTTTTCTCTTAGGAAGGCATTTTCTGTTAGCAGACATCCCAGATGCTCTTGACACACTTATATGGGTGTATGTTAAGTCTTTAGGGTGTGAAAGAATGGGACTTATTCACAGGAGCGTGTTGTGCTCTTAGTCCTGCATTCTTCCTAGTGTCCACCAAAGTCATTTTGACTGCATAGCTCTTTATGCTTTCCTGATTCTTTTTACTCATTGGAAACACGAAGTTGCTGGCTAACATCTGTGGCAGAACTGGCAGAGATGTGTGTGTCCTGACTCTCAGCTAAAGCTGCCACAATGTCTTCCTTTTGTTAAGTGTTGAAGTGATCCAGGATTGTTTGCTCTGATGCACACTGTCCAGTTGACACCATGAATTATTATTCCATAGAAGCAAGAGATTGGTATTGATCAAACATGGCTTTTGTGCCTTAAGTTGTAAAATCTGATTTATCACCTTGGCCTTGACAATATCTTACTTAAAATCCCTTGCAAGTTTGGCATTTAATATCCTTTAAATGAAAGAGCATTTAACCTGAAGAAGATGCATTGAACCATGAATCTACAAAAGAGCCCAATCTAGAAATTGTCAGATATGGACTTGCTCCCTAATTTCTTATCACTGCCTGGAGAAATCAGTCCTAAACGGACCTCACATGTAAATTTTTCTGCCTCATTTTTTTAGGAAAATAGTTACATAGGAGCTCACAGGGCATACTAAAGCACTGATTATCTTGCAGCTTCTGAGTGAGAAGTCATGGGCATGTTATCTCCCTTCAATGATATGTGCACTCAACTTTCTATCCCTCCTGTTATCCCATCCATTGTGGGACAGCAGGCAGAAAAGACCCTTCATAAGAGGGTTTGGTTCAATTCATGAGTGTTCATGCCAAGACTGTACAGGATTTTGTGATAACATTAATTCTAGTGTCCTGTCTGGAGCTACTATATCTTTAAGACCTTTCAAAATATCAGAAGCACTCATCTGGGAGAAGTGTGGTTCCAAATTCACAGTAGCCAAAATACTTGTTCTTGTTCTCTGTATTAATGATTTCATCAGGCTTATGTCCCAAACCAGAAATCTACCTACATTTGCAGAAGAAAGACCTTCACTTTTAGACATTGAAAAGGTGAATTCCACTGAGGACAATCCCTAATCTGAGTTTTATATGCTTGTGTATTTCATGGCTCCTAAAATATCTCTGTTGCTATTTCAGTGGTATAGACCTTTCTTTTTAACTTAAGCTTGAACCAACTGAAATAAAGTGCAAAGCAGAGCAATTAATTTAATTGAGATCTTTTCCCCAAGTAATAATGAAATAATTTGTGATTTGCTTAGCACTTTAGGCAAGGAGTTCATTTCTTTATCTCTGTAGCTGTGCCCAAGCATAATAGCAGTTACCCCCAAAGGGCAGCAGTCTTTATTGCAGTCATTGTGTCTACCCTGTGCTCTTTTAGAGAGTACATGTCTAGCTGAACCTTCCTGGCATGTACTATGCAGTTTTTCTACTGCAGCCAGCTATCCTTTTAAGAGTACTGTGATGATATTTGTAGCTGAGACATGTTTATTTTTTACTAAAAGGCAAATATGAATGTTTGTCCTGCAGTCTTCACTCCTGGATGTGTAACTAGATTGATCCGAGCTGAGGTGCTTCCAGTACATGCCTGAGTGCATGAAAAGACATTAGTTGCCCTGAGCCACCTTAATCTGGGACCCACACACCCTCTGCCCATGGCCCAGGAGCAAAGTTCAACTTGTGCCCTCAGCCCTTGCCTGAGCCATGTTGCACATACTCCTGTGCTTGATCCTTGACTTCTTGACTGGATCAGCTGCAGACCTGACTCATTGCTTCGAGTTTGCCTGATGCTCACTGTGCTGTCCCAGACATGTTGCTGTCACCAGCCCTGCTCCTCTCAGATGCCACAGGACTGTGCCCTCTCTGTGAGGATGCCCATGTCCTGGGCACCCGTAGCCCCTGGCTCATCTTCCTCTTAGAGCAGCCCTATTCTTGCTCCTCCTGACACCTCGCGTGATGCTGTGCCCACCCTGACAAGACTTTTTAAATGACTGCATTCTTCAGTTAGGGACCCTTTAACTGCCCAGAGTAAGATAAATTTTGATTCGATATAGAAATCTATGTTGGACATCAAATGTGTTTCACTAGCCTGGCTCTGGCAGACATTTCTTTTGTTCAAACCCTTTATGTTAGCAAAAAATCCCAATGACACGAATAAACAACAACAAGCCCCTTTTATGTTATTTAGTATGAATCAAAGCAATATATTATTATTAGATGTGCATTATTCAGATTCATAAAGACTAAAGCACAAACATTAAAAAGTTTATTTCATGATGGAATGAAAGCAGACAGACTTTTTAAGTGCCACAAATGTCAACAACCTTAAATTGCCAAACCTAAGAGAAAACACATTTGATGAATGATTCCAGCTAAGAGTTTACTTTTTGCAGGATTTTGACAGCCCTAGCAAACAAGGCACAGTCCCACATGAGACAGATCATCTGTAAAACACACACAATGCAAGCCACATATCTTCCACTAATGGAAACTAGGAGAAGCAATTGTTCAGGCTGTTGAGTCCAGGTGTAGCTTGCTAGAAGGTCTAGAAGAAAGTAATTGTGATGAGAAAAGGTGAAAGGCATCTGAACTTCTCTGTTCTAGAAGGGATGGAATATGAGAGTGACTTGTGAATCCAGGAACAACATGGGGAGGCTACACAGGGAGTGCTGAGTGATTGTTTCTCCATGGCTCATAAAATAGGGACATCCATTGAAATGACCAGGTTATAGATTTTAAAATGCATTAGATCCACAACAGGGGAGGTGCCACTACCAAATGGGTTTCTCTGAGGCAAGACCTCACTGCATTAGCACTAGTTTTAATGCTTTTTTCCATAAGTTTGTGATTTTGTTCACTCCAGAGACAAATACTAGGTTAGGCAATCCTGAACTAGGGAATCCTTTCATCTGCTCTGCGAGAGGTAGAGAATAATGCAAAAGTTAAATATGAAAGGTATATGAGAGGAACCGAGAGAATCCTAAAGTAATTACTACGTCAGAAACTAGGAAATAACAGGCAGCTAAAGTTCACCAAATGAACATGTGGATGTTTGAATATTAAAACACAGAGGAATTTAAATACTTTCCAAAGGTCGTGAAGAAAATCTTCAGGAGTGCCAGGTGTATCAAATCTTATTTTGCTACTTTAAAAACAAGTTCATCTCGTCTCCAGATTTTGCCCCATTATTATTCTCTACTCCCATTCAAGAAGCAGTAGACTTCAAATTATAGACAGAAGAAATCTAATTTTTCAGAGCATGTTTATATTCTTCTCACAGTGAACAGCAGGGGTATGAAAATTATTGTCAAAAATAGCAGGGTTCAAACAAGGACTGGACATTCATGTAGATAATGAGAATTAAATTGCGTGGGATAGCTATAAGCCAGCCATTGAAAGAAAATGTTAGCAAAGAATTTTCCTTGTGGGCTTTCTTTTATCTCTCTCTGGACCACCTGAAACGTGCTCTGGCTGAGAAAAAATATTCACCTGGCCCAGTATGACAATTCCTAAGTTCCTGACAGTCATAAAGCTAACATTTTATGAGAGTTTTATTGACTCAATGTGTTGCTTGTTTTTCAAGACCTTCCTTTGCTTTTATTGTCCCTGACAATGTAACTGTTTTTTTTATTATTTTTTTTTTATTTTATAAAAGCCAAGTGAAAGATGAGAAATTCACACATCTGACATGTTCTTCACACTCTCTCAACTTGACAGCTTCGTCTTTTCTGAAGAATGTCAGTATGAGCATCTTTAGGTGGACGATTTTAATGCAAGTTCCAATTTCAGTAACTCAGCAGAGGATACAAAAGCCACACATATCTCGAGATGAACATGACTATAATTAATGCAAGAATAACAGAATATTTAAACCTAGATCTCCTTTCCTCATACATTCTCTGTTTTCTATCAGCTCCAGAGCATTGTTCTTTTCCTTTTCTTCCTTTATTTCTCTCAGTGCAATATAGATATATGCCATTTTGAAGTGTTTAATCCTAATTCTCAATTTTTAGGTTTACTTGTACTTTTTNAGGAACAACATGGGGAGGCTACACAGGGAGTGCTGAGTGATTGTTTCTCCATGGCTCATAAAATAGGGACATCCATTGAAATGACCAGGTTATAGATTTTAAAATGCATTAGATCCACAACAGGGGAGGTGCCACTACCAAATGGGTTTCTCTGAGGCAAGACCTCACTGCATTAGCACTAGTTTTAATGCTTTTTTCCATAAGTTTGTGATTTTGTTCACTCCAGAGACAAATACTAGGTTAGGCAATCCTGAACTAGGGAATCCTTTCATCTGCTCTGCGAGAGGTAGAGAATAATGCAAAAGTTAAATATGAAAGGTATATGAGAGGAACCGAGAGAATCCTAAAGTAATTACTACGTCAGAAACTAGGAAATAACAGGCAGCTAAAGTTCACCAAATGAACATGTGGATGTTTGAATATTAAAACACAGAGGAATTTAAATACTTTCCAAAGGTCGTGAAGAAAATCTTCAGGAGTGCCAGGTGTATCAAATCTTATTTTGCTACTTTAAAAACAAGTTCATCTCGTCTCCAGATTTTGCCCCATTATTATTCTCTACTCCCATTCAAGAAGCAGTAGACTTCAAATTATAGACAGAAGAAATCTAATTTTTCAGAGCATGTTTATATTCTTCTCACAGTGAACAGCAGGGCTATGAAAATTATTGTCAATAATAGCAGGGTTCAAACAAGGACTGGACATTCATGTAGATAATGAGAATTAAATTGCGTGGGATAGCTATAAGCCAGCCATTGAAAGAAAATGTTAGCAAAGAATTTTCCTTGTGGGCTTTCTTTTATCTCTCTCTGGACCACCTGAAACGTGCTCTGGCTGAGAAAAAATATTCACCTGGCCCAGTATGACAATTCCTAAGTTCCTGACAGTCATAAAGCTAACATTTTATGAGAGTTTTATTGACTCAATGTGTTGCTTGTTTTTCAAGACCTTCCTTTGCTTTTATTGTCCCTGACAATGTAACTGGTTTTTTTATTATTTTTTTTTTTATTTTATAAAAGCCAAGTGAAAGATGAGAAATTCACACATCTGACATGTTCTTCACACTCTCTCAACTTGACAGCTTCGTCTTTTCTGAAGAATGTCAGTATGAGCATCTTTAGGTGGACGATTTTAATGCAAGTTCCAATTTCAGTAACTCAGCAGAGGATACAAAAGCCACACATATCTCGAGATGAACATGACTATAATTAATGCAAGAATAACAGAATATTTAAACCTAGATCTCCTTTCCTCATACATTCTCTGTTTTCTATCAGCTCCAGAGCATTGTTCTTTTCCTTTTCTTCCTTTATTTCTCTCAGTGCAATATAGATATATGCCATTTTGAAGTGTTTAATCCTAATTCTCAATTTTTAGGTTTACTTGTACTTTTTGTAAATTTTGCTTAAAAGACAGTGGCAGTAATCAACCACTTGTTCTGCACATGAAGCTCACAGGGCTGTAGTAAAGGTCCCTCCACTCTCTCCTTTCCATGCACTTCTCCTCGTAGAGCTAATTTCTAAGAACTGGCTTTATGTTAGTCATCTGTTTGCCGGCTCTGGTTTGACTTGCTCTCATGAGATTAAATGTATTCTGCAGGGAATCATTAATTGTACATCAAACATGTGCACAGCTTGCTTTCTTCCTTAAACCTTTATTCCTTGTTGGATATTATTAAATTCCTTGAAAACTGGAAAACTCAAAGACAATTAGAAATAGTTCAAAACAAGGAAGTCTTCTGTGCTTTTACAGATGCAAAGCACACTTGGGAGAAGAAAAAAAGGGTCTGCAGTTCACACAGAGACAACAGATAAAATAAGCAAGAAACAAGAATAGTCTGAGAGGCTGGCATCTAATTTTTAAGTCAGCAAAAGGTTTTGAATTCTGGAAATGTTTACGCTATATCATTAGAACAGCACAGGCTGAATTCAGCTTCTGATGTATCAATGGCTCCCAGCAGAGAGATGAGCACGTATTTCTGCTCAGTGATAAGTAGATTGGGAGTCAACATAAGGTGATGCCAGTATGAACTTAAAAGTCAGACTGAGGGCAGAGACTGCCATCTGTTATAAACCAGGATTGTTCCACAGATAGCAGAATTGTCAGAAAAGTAATTGCTAAAAATTACTAATGAATAACTGCTGAGTTATATCCATTTCTGATGCAGACACTGTTTGCAGTCGAAGATAGTCGTGCACTGAAAAATAAAATCCAGAAAGGAGTGTAAATACATCTTTTTTGATGTGCTGCACCTGCCCAGCCCTTATAATGACAAAGATTCATTCAAATTTAAAGATTGATTTTTAGGGAAATGTAAATAAGTAGTAAAGGTCTTTTCCCTTAGCTTTCTAATCTCAATGATTTATTGCTAAAACATCTTCCCTTTAACAGAGGGCTCTAATTGTTTTCTTTTTGATATGGTCTTGGAAAAAAATACGTTCAAAAGAAACTTAAAGCTTTCAAGAAACTTACTCTTCTCTTTCAAATGACAAAGTAGTGTGGTGGGTTGACCTTGGCTGGATGCCAGGTGCCCACCAAGCCACTCTATTACTCCCCTCCTCAGCAGGACAGAGAGAGGAGAAAAATAAGATGGAAAAAACCCTTGAGGGTCAAGATAAAAGCAGTTTAATAAAGAAAAAGCAAAAGGCTGTGTGTGGAAACAAAGGAAAACCAAAAGATTTATTCTCTACTTCCCATCAGCAGGAAATGTCCGGCCACTTCCTGGGAAGCTGGGCTTCAGTAGGTGTAGCAGTTGCTCTGGAAGACAAATGTCATAAATAACGAATACCCCCTGCTTCCTCCTCCTCTCTCTCAGCTTTTCATTGCTGAGCAGACATCATCTGGTATGGGATATCCCTTTGGTCAGTTTGGGTCAGCTGTCCTGGCTTCATCCCCTCCCGAGATCTTTCCCACTTGCTGAGTGTGCCAGCTCTGCTCAGCAGTAGCCACAACACTGGTGTGTTACCACCACCTTGCTAACTACCAACAGACAGCACAGCACGGTGAGGGCTGCTATGGGGAAAATTAACTCTGCCTCAGCCAGACACAATACAAAGTGAAAGCATGAACTGCATTGCATAAAGAGAAGGAAGAAAATAAAGGTAAAAAATGGTGTTATGCAACACAAGTGATGATTTCCTGGAGATGACGATATATCTTCTATCTCACAGACACAAATTTTGAAGTATCTTCTGACAGTATTTCTGTTGTCAGTTGGTTTGTGACTGGAAGAATTCATGTCTACATGTGAGATAAGGAAAATATGATTACCTTAAAGATGCACATATTCAGGTCCTGCAGAAGGTCCTCAAATCATCAGTCTGAAGGCTCTGCATGAAGGATGCAGTTTGTACGCAACTGCTTGTGCTTCTCTTGATGCAACCTGAGGTGTCACAGCTAAACCATGAACATGCTAAACATACATGTTGTCATGTGCTTTTGGTATTGACCAGTAGACAACAGAAAACTACATCATGCTCCCAAGAGGCAAAAGGAAATGAGTGAATGATATTTAAGAATTACATGAAGTTCTAGTCTTTCCTTAGCTGGTAGAAACCTCTGTTTTGCTCTATACTAGGTCTTCAGTTACAGGCCTCATTTTGCACATATTAGCACAGACAGAATCTGTGTAATGTAAAATAGTGCTGCTGGGCATTTTCTGGTTTGGGGGTTTTTTGGGTATTTTTTGTTTCATTGTACTGGGCATGCATCTGCAGCAATAACATTTTTCCTATGCCACTGTCTTTTCTTGGCTATCAATTGTTTCTTATTAATTGTGATCATTTTGTAAGCAAGTGCTTCTTCTGTTCATATTTCTATATACAGCTCTGTCCTAACTGCCTGTAACGTTATTCACTTCATTTCTTTGTCTTGATAGAAAAAAAATTGATCTTATAAACAATCCAAGCTGCTCCTAAGGACTCAAAGTAATTATACTGCTGTGTGCTTGGATAACAGGCACATTTAACAAACAAGGACTGTGGAGTGTGGAATTGAAGAGTGAGCTTTAGGGAGCTTAGTGCAAATGATATTGAAAAACATA
This sequence comes from Aramus guarauna, assembly GCA_013400195.1. NCBI lineage: Eukaryota > Metazoa > Chordata > Aves > Gruiformes > Aramidae > Aramus > Aramus guarauna. Next base: position 61,884 of record VXBL01000411.1, on the reverse strand, counting down.
TTTTATAAAGATTTTTTTTAAATTACTAATTTCCTTTAAAAAACCCTTGAGCCTTTTTGTGTTTATGATTATTATTTTTAGATTAATTTATATATAATTGAAAAAGAAACATATTTCCTTAAATCCTATACCCCAATATCCTTTGCTGATGGCAGTCCTGTAAGAGTTGATTTTGCTTAGTAGGCACACTGGCAAACCTCATTCTGGAGTGCAGCACTTGCATATTTCATGTTGAGACAGCTTTAAAACAAATGCCACACAACACCTGCTTTAGGAACACAGAAGTGAAACATAAAAGAAATTAATCTTTTAGCATCTATAGTGAAAGCAACTATCACTTTACCTGTGTTTTTCAGATGTTCATGCTCATACCTGACATTTTATCAAATTATTTAATCCTAGAATCACAGACTGGTTTGGGTTGGAAGCAACCTTAAAGATCACCTAGTTCCAACCCCCTGCCATGGCCAGGGACACCCTCCACTAGACCAGGTTGCCTAAAGCCCCATCCAACCTGGCTTTGAAAGCTTCCAGGGATGGGGCACCCACAACTTCTCTGGGCAACCTGTTCCAGTGCCTCACCATCCTCATAGTGAAGAATTTCTTTCCAATGTCTAATCTAAATCTCCCTTCCTTCAGATTAAAGCCATTACCCCTTGCGCTATCACTACACATCCTTGTAAAAAGATTTTATTGTTGGTGATGGTGTTTCAAACACCCAGAATCCTGAACTCGATTGTGTTGTAACTGGGTGCAATTCAACCATGCAACTATGTAAAGTGCATAAACCATGCCTGGAAATGGGATTGACTTCTTGTCCAGACTCAAACATGAAAAAAAAGCATACTGAGAGTGGAAGCAAGGATGAAGTTAATAAACCAAAAGCCCAAACTGAGTTGAATCTTGCTGGGGATATCAAAGACAACAAGAAAGGTTTTTATAAGTATATAGGTAACAAAAGTAAGGCTAGGGAAAATATAGGCCCGTTGCTGAAGGAGGTGGGGGACCTGGTTACACAGGACATAGGAAAGGCTGAGGTACTGAATGCCTTTTTTGCCTCTGTCTTTACTAGCAAGACCAGCCTTCAGGAACCCCTGGTCCCAGAGACCAGAAGGAAAGGTTGGAGCAAGGAACATGTAGCCTTGGTGAAAGAGGATCAGGTCAAGGAATATTTAAGCAAACTGAATATCAAAAATCCGTGGGCCCTGATGGGATGCACCCATGAATGCTGAGAGAGTTGGCTCATACCATGGCAAGGCCACTCTTGATAATCTTTGATCAATCATGGCTATTGGGAGAAGTGCCTGAAGACTGGGGAAAAGTAAATGTCACTTCTGTCTTCAAGAATGGCAAAAAGGAAGGCCCAGGGAATTACAGGCTGGTCAGTCTCACCTTGGTCCCTGGGAAGGTTATGGAGCGGCTAATCCTGGAAACCATTAAAGATGAGAAAATAATAAAAAGTAGTCAAGCCAAAGTCATGCTTAACCAACTTGATAAACTTCTATGATGAAGTGAGTGGCGTGTTAGATGAGGGGAGAGTAATGGGTGTTGTTTACCTGGACTCCAGTAAGGCCCTTGACAATACGTCCCATAAGATCCTCATAGAGAAGCTGTTGATGCAGGATGAGCAGACAGTGAGGTGGATTGAAAACTGGCTGAACGCTCAGGCCCAGAGACTCACGATCAGTGGCACAAAGTCTAGTTGGGGACCAGTGACTGGCAGTGTTCCCCAGCAATCAATACTCGATCCCAGTCCTTTTTAGTATCACCCGTAATGATGTGGATGATGGGGCAGAGTGTACCCTCAGCAAGTTTACTGATGACACCAAACTAGGAGGAGTGGCTGATATGCCAGAAGGTTGCACTGCCATCCAGAGGGACCTCAACAGGCTGGACAAATAGGCTGACAGGAACTTCAGGCAGTTCAACAAGGGGAAATGCAGAGTCCTGCATCTGGGGAGGAACAACCTAGTGCATGCTGAGGGCCACCCAACTGGACAGAAGTGTTGAAGAAAAGGACCTGGGTGTCCTGATGGCCACCAAGTTGAACAAGAGCCCTTGCAGCAAAGAAGGAAGATGGTATCCTGTGCTGCATTAGACAAAGTATTGCCAGGAGGTCAAGGGAGATGATCCTTCCTCTCTACTCAGCAGTGGTGAGGCCATGCCTGCAGCATTACGTCCAGTTCTGGGATCCCCAGTACAGGAGAGAGATGAACATAGTAGAGAAAGTTCAACGAAGGGCCACAAAGATGATTAAGAGACTTCTTCTATGAGGAAGGGCTGAGAAAGCTGTGACTGTTTAGCCTGGAGAAGATAAGGCTCAGGGGATAATCTTATCAATGTATATAAATACCTAAAGGGAGTGTGCAAAGAGGATGGAGCCAGACTCTTTTTTTTGGTGGTGTCCAGTGACAGAACCAGTCACTGTGAGGATGACTGAGTACAGGAACAGATTGCCTATAGAGGTTGTAGGTTCCATCCTTAGATATATTCAAAAACTGTCTGAATGTGGTTCTGGGCTCTAGGTGGCCCCACTCGAGCAGGGGGTTAGACCAGATGATGTCTAGAAGTCCCTTCCAACCTCAGTCATCCTGTGATTTTGTGATTCTGTGTCTTGGGGCATTGTCAACACTGGCCTGAGGTGAGCATATTGTTTGTTTAGAAGTGATACAGAATAGAAAAATATCAGTATTTTTGTTTCCTTTCTGGCTGCTCTGAATGGCGACATTTTCATTGCTTAAAGCAATGTTAATTGCCTGAATCTCAGCTTGGGTTGACAGCAGGGATCGGGAGCTGAAACGATGCCCTTTGCACTTGCCTGGCCTAACAAAGGCTGTGCTGCAGACCAGCTCTGAGGATCAGACACGTCCTGGTGAGACTTAAGGGAGTCTTGACTGCATTGAGAAGGACAGGGTAGAAGTGGTGTGCCAGTTTTTTCTGAGATATAAATCAGTCCTCTGCCTTTCCTTCACAGTTTTTTTAGAAAAGTCTACTGATGGTGGGCTAAAGTGGAACCCCGTATTTTCACACTCCTATCCTTTGGTAAAGTTCAAAATGGATTTCTGTGAGACCATGGGTGAAATCACACATTTGTATTTTGCCTTAAGACATCCTTGTTGTGGATAAGTCTCCTCCACAGCATCCCTCAAGCAGGGATAAGAATAGCCAGATTGGACTTGGTGCAACCAAAATCAAATTTTGATGAGGAGGGAAGGCTGCTCTGGCAGCTGGGGAGTGCAGGGACCACAAAGAGAGGAAGGAAGGGAGATGCATTGACAGTGGAGGTGCATTTGGACATGGTCAGGTTCCTTCTCTGAAACACTGTTTGGAGCTGCTGCATTGCTTCCATCTGGGAATCCTGGAGAGAGCAGATCTAATCAGAGTTAACCTTAATGATTCAGCCCTCAAAGTTAGCTGCCTGCAGATGGGTGGTGTAAATATTTCCTTGTCTCAGCCCCACAGTGTTCTTAGGATCAAGTTTTTGAGCAACTGTAAAATTGTGACAATTGGTATATACAACATAAATATGATGATATTTTGCCCTTTTGATCATGAACACAAAATTTTGTTGAATTTTATTATAATGCCATTCTCATTAATGTGTAAGTGCATGTAGCCTCCTCATGTTTTCTGTATAAACTTGGCTTCTATATACTCAATAGTTCCCCAAAGTTAGTTTCATTCAGTGATTTTTTTTGCACATAAACGAGAAAAAAACCCACAGTGATTCATAGTTTCTCCTATTCTATTTAAATCTTTGTGGCAGTAACTAAACCTTTCATCTTCTTGCTGTATATCTGAGGCAGAATTCTGACCTCACTGAAATCAGCAGAGCTTTGGCTTATGTTCAGTGAGATTAAGATTTGGCCCCTAAAAATTCTGATTTAAAGCCTCTTTAAGTCAGTGGACAGAATCCTATTGACTTTTGTAGACCCATAACAAATCTGTAGACAAATAGCTGTGCTTAAAAAAAACCCAAATAATTTAATCAGAGAAAATGGGAGCTTCACTATGTGAACTGAAATTAAAAATCCCCCTCAAGAAAAAGTAGATTTCATAATCTCTTCAGCTTCTTGTGCTTGAGAATTTTGTGGGGAAAAAAAGATCTCTTTCTGACATGCAGATGGGTATAGAGATGTGGATTAGAATAAAGTTACATTTATGAGTTAAATTTCTGCAGTTCTGTAAAGCAGGCTTTGCATGAGGAATGGTTACAGTATAGTGATTTAGGTACAATCCCTTTTTAATTGTATAGCCTTTAATTACATCTGCCCTACACCTTGGGGAAATGCACTGGGGACTGATAAGGAATCTTGTTTCTAAAGAAAAGTCAGAGGAGGATAAGCAAAAAAAAAAAAAAAATGTGGTTGGTATCAAGTGAAGAGCTCTTCAGAATGCAATTAATTGGTAGATAAGAAACCTACAGCTACTTCCTTCTTAAGCTAAACAGTATCAGGTTTTTTAAGGGCTTCTTTTTGTGTGAATAATCATTTCAATCATGTTGCAAGTTGTCTGTATCCTTAATAAATCCCATGACAACATCAATACTGACAAATATTTCTCCTTCTCTTCTTGTCTTTGATTATTCATGTTTGATGCCAGTGGTATTGAAATATTTTTCTCATTAGTTCATCAATAAAATGTTTCAGAGGTACTGATAAAGCCCTTTTGCTCTTTGAAGGGCTCTACTTCTGTTTCCAGGTGTAGATTTAGCAGAATCTATTGTTACTTGCCATCTTTCAAGTTACCTTGGTTTGCAACTAATGAATCTTGCAAATTGTACCAGGCTCCTAGGTGGAGTTGTTCTCCTCTCTTACATGTATTCTGATCTGTTTCTGCTGTGGCTTTCTGTTGTGGTGTTTTTTGTTTTTTTTGTTGTTTTTTTTTTTTCCTCAGGACTTTGTGTAGCTTAACTTCAAACCATCCTTTCAGACTGATGCCAAGTTTCATCTATATTCTGTTTCATTGCAAGAGATAAATGGAGGTCTCTGTTCCTGTTTGGTTGCCTCTGATCCACCTCTTCTGTACCTGGTATGGATGCACCTACTGTTGGCTTTTATCTTTCAGTCAGTTTCTGCTTCTTGTGGACACCTGCCAGAATCTATTCCTTTCAAAATTTAATGTTGTAGGGAAAATGCTTTATTTTTTCTTCATGTTTGCTTTTACCATGTCAGTGTTTGGGATGGAGTGTGTTCTTCCTGTTCTGTATCAAATCACAAGCAATGGGCTGGATTCTCTAATGTAGGAGAATTTAAACTGAAAATAGGTGTTCCTCTGAAATGCATCTGTATTTAGTATTAGATGCAGGAAGAGATCTGTTATAAACCTGAAAAAAGAGGAAAGACTGTGGAGGTAAACTAGCTGAGGAAACCTTTGCAATGCCTATTTTCTTAAGTTCATTTCACAAACTGAAGATGTTTCTTCTACTTTAAAATGACTGTGGTAATCAGGAAGGACCACAAGAGACATAAGCAACATTTACAGAACATTTACAGTACTTGCTTGAGTTTTCTTCCCTTTCAGAGGCTTTACTTTTTGATACTATCTTGCAAAGTAAGTTGCAAACCTGTGGTCAGCCAGGAATCATAAGGCTGTTTTCAATAGACCACCCTGTGCTATCCCAAGAGCAACTCAAAATCTTCCTCTGACCCTGTCAGTGCCTCAGTAGCTGTTACAATGGGAAAAGTCAAGTGGCCTTAATTTGTCTCATGAGTTTTCTGGCTTAAATATTTTGTCACATTCCATTACTGTTTCACCAATGACATTTCCCTGGAATAGATGAATGGAAGATCATGTGAATGTTTCAGCTTAATACTTACATACATTCTCAGTGTGCATCAAATGACATTTCAGGGACTGTTATTAATATTGTCAGGAAATACAGTTCAGCTCAGAATTTCACTCCCAAGGTTCTGAGCCTTTGTAGTCAGATCAACAGAAGGAAAACATCTTTGAAAAGTTGACCTTCTGTATTGGTGCCTCAACACACCAAATTGAAAGAACCCAGGTTTGAAGGAGACTTACAATATTTCATGATATGTGAATGTAATGGCTTGCTGGAAGCCTTTGAGCTGCCCTGCAACATCTTTCCTGGCCTTCAGCAATACTTGAGGTGGCAGGGAGCCTTATGTCCCAACTGCTTATAACAACAAACTTTGAATTAGGCAAGCATGCACATGCTAAAAAGTATCCCAAAGTCTAATGGATAATGATTTGCTCTTGTTAGATTTTTGTATTTATTTATATATCAGATTAATCACTGGCACATAAGATGACAAAGTTTCTTCCCTGGGGAATGAAAATTCGTCTCTTAATATGAATTTTAATTGAAACAAAGGTCCAAGTAGAATTTTGTGATGGTAGAGATTTTTGGTTGTGTTTTTAATGATTTCATTTATTAAAAAAAAAAAAAAACAACAAAAAAAACTTGGATTCTTTCCAGGGAAATTTTCAACAACTTGGCGTGCTCTGAAGGAAGAAACAACCAACCCAACCAATCCAGCTAGAAATCAAGCTTTACCTAAGACTCCTGACACTAGCAAGGGTAGCAGAGGAAGGGTTGTCGCGACATGACGTGGCAGAGGACCCGTTCAGTGTGTCACCTGCGTTGCAGAGGTCTCCCGGGGAGGCCCGGGGGCTGCAGGGCGGTCCCGGCCCGGGAGCGCTGCGGCGGCTCCCCGGGTTAGCAAGAGGCAACAGTACCACCTCGTGGCTGCAGGCACCTGGCTGCTCCGCAGAAAAGCTGCAGCACGCACCCTGTTTTGGGTATATTGTGGGGAAAATGGTGTTTCATGAGAGTGCTGTCTATACGACCTGTCCAAGCGGCTTTTATGTTTTAGCAGTGTCCATTGCTCTGTATGCAGGTAGATGATCTGAAGGTCTCAGCTGTATTTATTTTTATTTCCAGCAGGCAAACTCTTGCTGTTTGGATTATTATGGTAGCTAGACAGTCAACCATGTACCCCATTTCTGTCTGCTGTATACAAGGGCACAAAGACAGCCAGCCCATGGCTCTCCAAGTCTGAAACCTCCATCAACAAGCTAGACTAAAAACTGCAGCACAAGCAGACATGGTGACTTAGCTCTAGACAAACCAGTTTTAGCATCCGAAGTGGCGTGATATAGTGGCATGGAACTCAGTGTGGGCTGTCCACTCTGCATTTACTCAGCATATTTGAGAGACTGGTAGACTGCTTGCTGCTCTGGGATTTTAAAAAATGCAAATAAACAAACAAAAAATAGTGAAGAAGCAGTATTATTGTGTAGAGGAGAGGCTGTAGCAAAGACAAATTAAAGAATTTGCCCAAAATCACAAGAGAGATTTGTTCTAACAGCAGGAATTGCACAACTGTGCATTAGTTGAATTTAGCGCAGTAAACATAGAAGTGTTTGTCCTTTACTGACGTAAACCCTCTGGACTTGAGTCTGCTCTGGATTTAGAAAAGTGGAAGTAAGAACAGAACTTGCTCGATAGCCACTTATTACAGCCATTCTTCACTTCCCTGTGAGTTATCATCAATCAGCCTTTCAGGGACATTCTCGGAGTGGGGACTGAAGAACAAACATATCATCACCTATGCTGTTGTATGGCTAACCTCTAGCACAACAGAGGTGAACAAGTGTTTGATCTGCCATCCATGATAAAATATTTCAGGGTCACTGACTGATAGCTTTTCGCTGGGACATGAAGAATGGTAGGAATAAATGTCTCAGGAGATAAATTCTGTTCTTGTTGGATCTGTCTGAAAAGTTATATGCGATTGACTGTTTCCAAACAGTATAATGCATGGGCACCCTCAGTTTGCAACAAGACTCTTGCTTGATTTTGGTGTAATCCACTTCTGACTTCTTACTATTTGAATTTAAACCTAACCTTAACACCAAATTCATGTCCAGATGGATACAAGTCTGGACATTGCTGAAAATCCAAAGTCAATTAAAAATGTTATTTTTCAATTAATCAAGACTTTTGCACCCAAAAATTTAAATCCAGGGTATTTTTTTTTTATTTTTTTAAAATTCTTTTAGAAAAAACCAAAGCAAAAGAAAAAAAAATTGCTGTGTGGACTGTTTTAATAAAGAACATGTGGGAAGTAATCTGTTAGTGTCAAAACAAAATTAGACAGGATTTTTTAACACTCAGTAAATTGGGATATATTAAGTACTTTGAATAAAGTTAAGATGACAGCAAAAGCCATAATAATTTCACCCTCAGTTAAAGATGCAATTGCCAGAAAATTGAAAAATGTAGTGAAATTCTCTGCAGTGCTTGAAGAATCAATGTTGGCCATATGTGGCTGTACAAAGCTGATGTGGAGAAGATAGAACTGACTGATCTTTTTGGTGCAGTCTCTGATGCATGAAAGTCATTCTGAAGTTTAATTGAAGTTGGGAGAAGCTAGCCTCTGACAGAAGACATTTGTTTTAACTATTTTGCAGGAAGTGAATGAAATCTTCAATTTTCAACATGCAAAAGACTCAGGTATTTGTAGATAAAGATGGGCTTATTAAAATTATCACCTTCCTCAATTGTGGGGAAAGCAACTACTCAAGCAAGGTAATACTTCAAGCTGTTAAAATTATTTCATTGTTATCAGGAAGCAAGCAACGAGTTTCCTTATGAATATAATTGAAGGAGGAAATTCTAATAGGACCTCTGTCATCATGCCTATCAAAAAGGTGCTTAAAATTGACTCAAATATGTGTGTGCTACGGCTAGAGTTCAAATTGATTATGGTAAGCTCACTGCTGCTTTGCTGTCTCCCTCATCCTGTGCACTTAAGAGTACAAGATCTTCTGCTCAGGGATCTGCCTTTCATGATGCATGCGGACAACGCTTCCCAGGTGGACATATAAACACAGTATTAGCTACTGCTGTAGCACTAGTAGTGAAAAGTAATCTGTTGTGACCACCTAAAATCCCTTTGCAGTGCTACCTGTGTCATTCATTAATCTTGAAGTATATCTTTCCTTCCACCCACCTTCAATGGAAATATGCAGTGGGAAGCTGTGTTTTCCAGAGACTGAAATCCTAACTGAATTTGATTTGCCTGCCAGGAAGCCATCATCAAGAACCCCAGTTTCCTCCTCTGTAAGCAGGACAATGTTATTGATCTCTGGTGGTATCTGCTCTGAGATCTGCAGTTGGAAAGTGCTGAGCATATATCATCATTGTATCATTTCAAAGGAATCAGACCTTAGGAGGACTCTGTTTCCATCCTCTCATTCATCATTCTCGTGACACTCAATCTGCATTCCCAGTCTACATACCAACATAGATTTGATTTGTTCTGCCTTATAATTGACATATACTGCTGACTTGAAGGCTGGGATATAAACATAAAGTTAATAATAAGCTTATGAAAGGCATATAATTCTAGGACACACAATTATATGTACAGTTCCTGTACATTTTTTTTTTCAGTGGAGGAGATCAATTTGTGTTATAAAGACGTATCTTTGTCTTAGTGAATGTTTGTGTTGTGCTGTGTTAGAGTGAAATTTTAAGCTAACAATTTCAGAGTAAATAAGTGACCGGCTTACAAGGATAAGTTACTATTTTATCATATTATAAATTAAACCTTTCCCTAATATAAAATGAAATTTTATGAATTCTGTGATATTTTGATCTTTGTGTATTTTTTTTATAACATTAAAAGCAAAAAACACCTAAATGTGACACATCTTTAGAGGGTATAGACATTTGAAAAATATAGTGTTACAATGCGCAATCTGGGCTCTACTGAAACACGCTTTTCACCAAGAATTACAGCTGTTAACAAAATGTCACCTTATCTACTTAGTGATTATAGAAATGGAAACATTTTATGAATTAATTTTAAAGGGTTATCTGAGGCTTCAAATAAAATAACCAGTGAGCAAAAAAAAAGAGTGACATAATAGTAATCACAGCCTTATCCTGTTTTGAACTGCTGAAAGACACTGAACAGGCTCTTAATAGCACAGATGTGCTTAAAACTATATGGTGCATTCAATCAAGAGGAATACAACTTTAAAAAAAAACCGAAAAACAAACAAACAAACAAAAAAAAAACCCACAAAAAAACCCCCTTACATGCTAGCTTAGCTAGATATTAATGACTAAAGAGATTATTATTAAAATAAACATGCTTATACTTTTCAAGATGTAGATGTATATACATATGTGCTTACACAGAGAATCATCAGAATGCCCAAAATATACTTTCTTGCCATAATGATAAATAAAGTAATGGTGTTTTCAGTTCTTACATCTTGGATTTCCCTAAAGAGTTTTCTTATCTACATTGTACAACTCAGTCTTGCCTACTGGTCTTTTAGGATCTGGTGGTGCCTTGTGATTTGAGGACTTGCAGGCACAGTTCACCTTGTATTTCTTCCTGCCGTCAACAGTTGCTATTTCAACTACAGCTCTGCATTTCTGCAGTGATTAACTCATTGCAGCACCCTCATAAGGAGCACTGAATCCATATTTTACTGTTATAACCATACTCTGCTTTTTGGCTGCAGAGGCTTTCACAAACATGATTCCCTATCATATGTTTTACATTTCATTAATTCTATTTACCTTTGTTTCTAACGTTGGGTTGATACTAACTAGGCTGTTTCTAAGCTTCATATTGAACAACATTTTAGGAGTTTAGCAGTTTCAAAGTTAGCAGTTTCTAAGTTATTTCTCCAGTTTACTAGTCCCATCACACCCTGATCAGTACAACCAGAGGAGCCAAGAGCAGTTCATGATCCCACATGGAAGCAACCTTCTAATATTTAAGACATCTGGTTTTCTTAGCTGACTTCTGCTTCTATCCATGAGAGCATAGTTGGCCCTGTTGATCCTGTTTTATCTGTCAGTCCTGCAGAAATGTCTGGGAAAACATAGGCACACTTAAGCAGTCTTCAGTGCTAATCAATAGGCAAATGAGTGCTTTGACACCTAGCTTACACCTATTGACCTCTCAGTAGATAACTGTTGAAGTGTCTATAATACAGGCTTCCACTGGGTGATGGAAGGTAGTATAAACTCACATTATAAGCAATAGAAAATAGTAAAGGTAGTCAACAAACTCACTGCGTGATTTTGACCTCTGACTGTCACTCCAAAAAAACATCGATGTCCCATAACTCCTGTTATATCTGCCAGCCAGGCATAAGAAGGTATTTGTTTCAGGTTATGTTAGATCCCTTTGCCTGAGCAGCTGAACCAAGTTACTAATGTCAGACAGATCTTGCATTTCCTAACATTTGCAAACTTACCTTTCCAAGACATATTGACTTTTACACCTAGCTCTGAGTATTTGGAACACAAATAGTCTTTTCATGATGCAATCTGAACTTTACCTATGTTCCACATGGCCAGATTTTCTTTTCAGGTACTCAACTATATCTTCAGTTATCACAGTAACCTGTGCATATTTTAAATTTATAATTGAAAAAGTCATCCCTGATGTTTAAAGTAATAGTTCAGTCACAGTGCGTAGCTACTTTTGAGCAAATCCCACCAGGAAATATTTTCTAAAGTAGCTGTTAGTGCTGCAAGCATCTCTCTGTCAAATACAGAAACTTCTTATTCTGTAAAACACATGTACAGATTCACAGAATCACAGAAGGGTAGGGGTTGGAAGGGACCTCTGGAGATCATCTAGTCCAACCCCCCTGCGAGAGCAGGATCACCTAGAGCAGGTTGCACAGGATTGTGTCCAGGTGGGTTTTGAATATCTCCAGAGAAGTAGACTCCACAACCTCTCTGGGCAGCCTGTTCCAGTGCTCTGTCATCCTCAGAGTGAAGAATTTTTTCCTCATGTTGAGATGGAACTTCTTGTGTTCCAGTTTGTGCCCATTGCTCCTTGTCCTGTCACTGGGCATGATTGAGAAGAGTCTGGCCCCTTCCTCTAGACATCCACCCTTTAGATATTTATAAGCATTAATAAGATCCATCCCCTCTCAGTCTTTTCTTCTCCAGGCCAAACAGCCCCAGCTCTCTCAGCCTTTCCCCATAAGAGAGATGCTCCAGTCCCCTCATCATCCTCATAGCATAGTAGTGTCCTTCTTCATGGGTATCTTCTGCGTGTCTCTGCAGTGGGTTTTCATCTTGCAGATTTAATAGTCCTGTGCGATGTTAGGACATTTCCAAAGTCTGCCAGTTTCCTCTGCATCACATGTGCTATTTGCTGCTGCTTGTCCATTTTCAGTCTCTTAGAGATTTTGTTTTTGTTTTGCCTCTGATGCTACCCTGTATTCATGTTTTGAAAAAACTCAGCTAAAACTTTTCACTTCTAAGTAAGTAATCTGGTCTGATTACATTCTGGCAAATAACACAATTGCTTTTTTTAAAGATTGAGTTGAGATGTTCTATCTCAGGTCTCTGAGCACTGCCATAATCTGTTCTCAAATTAGGGATTCCACAAACCCTTCAAAATTGTGTGTCTGACTTAATAGCCTCAGAGGTAGCATAAATGCTTCAAAAATTTCTCCCTGTTTTTGATCTCTTATGAAACTGATACAGTTCTTTCTTTTCTCTGGAAACACAATATTATTTCAAATCTCTTTAGAACCGTTAGATAACAGTTCATTCTTCTTTCTGTAAGTGCAGGCTGTTAAGCAAATTCAACACTTCAGACAAAGCAAAATTGCAAAAATAGAAAACTTTTGCTTGTGTTAGTTTTCAGTAGCTCTGCAAACTTTCTTGAAAAAAATAACCAAAAAACAAACAAATTTTATCTTTGAACCTCTTTATGTTATGCATTACATTCCTAGACAGTTTCAGCTGCAAAGGAATAACATTATAGAGCCATCGAACACCAAGGGGATGCTGCCCTATTTTACCACCTTTTTCTTCTCTTCAAGCACCTGTCTTCATCTCTTACATCTGCTTCTAGCACCAATCAATGCTCAGAGTTTTGGTGTAGGGTTTATAGGCTTTGATATAAGAATAAAGAAGTAAATTAAAGATTGTATGAAAAAGCTTGAGAGGGCGAGAGAAAGAAAGACAGAAGTGATTGTCACAAAACTGACTTTTCAATTTAAAACCTGTAAAAACAGAGTGTTCCAAAGTGTTGGATTTCAGCTTTAGCAGCAAAAGTCCGAATATTTTTAGAAACAACTGTTCATACTACTACCATATATTTGAAGATATACACTAGGCAATTGCCTTGGGAGAAAAGCTCAGAGGAACAGGAAAATTCCAGGATGTCTTTCTTTCTATGATACTTTTATTTTCCTTTTTTTTATAGCTCTTTGTCCTTACTTGTCTGTGTATGTGTGTGTGCATGAATGTGATGACTAAATAAAAAAGCTTATATTTATATTTGCATACAAATTCGAATATATATATATGTATATATGACGAANTTTTTTTATAGCTCTTTGTCCTTATTTGTCTGTGTATGTGTGAATGTGATGACTAAATAAAAAAGCTTATATTTATATTTGCATACAAATTCGAATATATATATATGTATATATGACGAAATTGGAGAAGAAGTTTGGTTTTTCTGTGTATTTCTTACTGGCTGAAGCAAACTTCTTTGAGAAACCTTAGCCCAGACACAGAGATATACAGAGGTAATTTGCACAATAGCAACACTGTGTTGAATTATTGTACAGCAGATAATTGTCTATGCATAAGTTTGCTAATGTAGTAAGTAAATTCTATAGAAGAAGAGTTCCAGAAATTAAGAAGAAGAAAAGCAGAAAACATTTACTTGGCCCAAACTTCTTTATCTGGAACATTTTAGAAAAAAACATTCTTCCACAATCATCTTTACCTCAGTCTTTTCAGCTGCATAAGCACAATTGACAGCTCTTCATTCCTGAATTCTGCAGGAAGTGTATAAATTTTTAAAACAAGCTCACACACTTTTCTTTTCATTACATCTTTCCCACTGTGTCTGTTTCTGTTTAAAAATATCACATCAATGTTTCCTGTCTACATAAGCATATAAATATATGGGATATATATTTTCTTTTAACAGTGATGTCGTTTATTTTCTTTTTCCCCTAGCAATGGTCATCTGCATTCTGCATATGGCAACACTCACAAGAGGGATAAATATGGGACATTTGCCCTTTTATAGTCTCCTTAGGATCCTTTTCACAAAAAATGGATTATTCGTTTGCCATTTTCTTTTCTCATTATAACCTTCGTCATGTGTGTAGGCTCCCTGGGCTCTAATGTCTCTTTCTTTGTGAATTAAAGGGGGAATTCGCCTCTTCTTTGACCTTTTCAGTATTCTGCATTTCAGTGGGGTGGCATTTCCAGTCCTTAAAGATTACAACCTGCACTGACAGCCAATCAAATGCCAACTATGAATGCAAAATCAATTACTGTTGTTGTCAAAACTAAAGATCTTCAAACATATTATGGCCTCCTCTGCCACCATCCACTGATACGCTTAAAGCTCTAATGACAGGAGTATATATCTAAATGGGCCTGATCCTTTGACACATACTTAAGAACCTTCTACTTGGCTAACATAAAGAGGAATTGAACTTCTACTTACTTCAGAGCGTGGTGTAATGGGTAATTCAGGGTTAAATTCAGTATTCTCCTTAGTACTGTCAGTTGTTTGACTTTCACCAAGACATTGCATGCTTTGACTTCTGTCCCATCCTGTCTCGTTCCCCGGTCCATAGTGTCCCATCTCGTGCTCTCCCTCCCTGTCCCCACAAGAGGAAAATATTTAAAGTTATCATTATTGAATTAATGAGTTCCTGTCTCCCGGAAGAGGATACTGAAGCTCAATGCTTGATCTTCACAGAGCTTCCCCCTGAACCCTTTCAGATGATTTCCTATCAGAGTTCTTCGTTAACCACAGTGTTGGCTACTTTCAGAAGTGGACATAGTGTCCTGAATTTTAAGTATACTCTTGGGCCTCAACTTTCCTATTAATCAACTGTTGGCAGCTTCCCACTCAGCAGGCAAGAAAATTAAATCATCTTACAGACTTTATAGGTCTAGGCTTTACATACAGTAAACAAGAAGATAAAGGTGTCTCACCTGGGCTGTCTTTATAGATATCTGCTATCTCTGTTGTTCAGAGGGAAATTTAAGTGTGTGAAGAAGACTCTTTGAATTAGTCTTCCAGATATCCCTTTGTCATGCTAGGCTTCATAATGTAATATATCTTTTCTTGCTTTAGCTATTGGACAGTTAGAAGTCTAGTCTAATTTTCCAGCTTTCCTCTGTGGACATGTGGGAAAACTTATGAGAGTAAGAGTGAATCTCACTCCTAACAGACTGGTTCTGAAGATGGCTCCTATTGCAAGAATTATTGTGTGGCTTAAAAAGCTGCTTGGAATAGAGGAGGTGATGGTGAAGACATTACAGGGAAGGATGAGGATTTTACTAACAAAATATTCCTGTTAGTTGTTTCAGACTTGTTATTCTGTTGACCTGCACCAATATTTAATTTTTACATTCTATTCCCCCTTATGTCTAAAACAGTTCTGCAAAGTCTTTACAGAGAGTTGAAATGCTACTTCGCTGTGCTGATTTCCAGATCTTTGTGCTATAGATGCTAACAGCCTTCAGAAAGCTTTTCTTAACATTATGGATAATAACAATTTAAGGGACATCAGTTGAACTGTTTCCTAAAAACCCTGTTGGGGATTTGCAAACACTTGTAGCTAGAATCCCTGTCTGTCACAGAAGGGAAGCAACAGATTTTGTGGTCAAAAGACGGATTTTTTTTTTTCCTTGTCTTGTGGCCTGGTTTTCTCACTTCTAAAGGAAGAGGAAATCAATACCCTAGGGTGTTATTATCATTCCTTATATGTAGCAAATACTGTCTCATAAGCTGGATGCTATTTTGAGACAAAAGGTAAGATTCATCTCAACTACCTTGAAATATCTAAAACTCAGGGAATTACTTTTAGGGTGAAATTCAGTTTGTTAAATTTAAATGTCTGAAATTTGTGGATTCGTATTGTTAAATTTAGATGTCTGAAACCATCACCTGAATCTCATCCGAACCACATCTTAAATATATGTTTTAGACCAGAGGAAACCCACCGCAAGTGTGTGCTCTAAACCATTTATATAAGCTCAGCATAAATAAAAACTAAAATGAGACACCTAGTTTTTAGATGAGACATCTCAGTTTTACAGATGATATATGTCTCACCCTCAAAGCCAACATGATTTTTGGGATTAAGTTTTCAAATATCACTTATGGCAGTCATGTTGCAAAACTTACGCACAAAGAAAATTCCTTCAGAAGGTCCAAGTCCTATCCAAAGTCCTTTACTATCAGTAGGAGATTGGTTGGTCAGTTCTGGAAAGAAAACTGATTTAGAAAGAAACAACCTTTGCTGCTAAAATCTTGCTCTCTAGAAAGCAGAGAAGTCTCAAGGGAAGGATCGTGCAATGAGATATCTTTTGTCTTGCTCTGCAGTGGAGGAGTGTGTATCATTTACAGACTGGTATATTTTAACAAGCAGAGTATACATATTAGCTGGTTAAGCAGAACAGACGTTGCTGACGTACCGATAACTCTCCCTTGGGGCTATCATGGACAGTTCATCGATCGATGGAAAAGACTTTTTCCCTCCCCAGCATATTTTAGGAACTAGGAGTGGTCTGCATTGCACAGTGGATGAGAGCACAGTATCTGCATCATTAAGAGTTATTGAGGTTTCCAATGCATCTAAGTCCTTCATCAGATTCCTTGAAAAAGGATAAATCTATACTCCAGTATGGAAGGTTGTTAATGTGTCATTGCCATTGGACATGTTTTGTTTGTAAAAATTGAGTTGCCTGTAACATCGTAGTGTTTTGAAACCCCCTTTCTCTGCTCAAAATAAATGTGTTTTATGTATTTGCCTAGTATGAAGTATATAGTTGGGGGAGCCCAGGGTTATAAGAAAAAGACTTTAAGATAAAATTAAATATTCAAAATCTGCACAAATAAATTCTGCGTGTTTAAGTGTTACATGAATAACAATGTGCCTCTTCAGCCAAGGCACAGCCTGAACTGGGGATGATCTGAGACAGTTTTAATTGCATAATAACTGATGTGGAGCCAGTGTATTATTCTCTTGGTGTCATTTGCTTATTTCTAGAAATGTTAGGCTATTCGATTTCAGTGGATATCACCGATATCACAACACTTAGGAAGAAATCCCAGATAAGAAATGCCAGCACTTATCTGAAGCAGCAGCTATCTTTTTGCCTTTGCATCTCCATTGATTTAAGGGACTGTTCTTGCACAGTCACTCTACATGGTTAACACACAGCCTTGCTTCAGCTCCCAGACATCAGTTTTGGAGCCTAGAACAGCACACTGGCCTGTTCCTCCCAGTAGAAATCATTAAAAATTGTTAATGTTCATTGAATCTTTTCTTTATAGATAACTTTTTCTTGGGTTACTATTGTTCTTGAATGTTTGTCAATGTAAATCATATACCTTATTAACATTATTGCTATTAATACTAATCAAAAAGACAAATAGTACAATTACAGCAATTGTAGGCTGGCCTCCTTTCTCAGGTAAGTCCAACAGTCTTCTCGGCAATAAACTATTGTGCTATTTTCTTACTGAGAACAGTTAGAAAGTATTTTGGGAAATGTTTTTGTTAATCTTTTTTCCCCCTTTTTTAAATGTAAATTTTTTTTGTACCAAGTAAGTGCAATAAATAAACGAAATCATAGAAATCACACTTGCAGAACTGCTCACTGGGTATATGAAGGAACACTGGGGAACTAAGCTTACAAGCCATGTGGGGGTCATTGATGATTTTGAATAAAACCAGAAAGGAAACAAAGAAATTGAAAAAAAGAGACAAGGAAGTAGTTATTTCCTCTTCCATCAGGAGTTATTTCCCTTTCCCTCCTTCCTTTCAGAGGGAGTTCCTGATCAAAAATGCTTGGAAAAGATTACGGAAAGAAAGAAGACAACAGTCCCCATAAAATACATGTTTCAGTTTACGATATGGCGTTATAGAGTGAGAAAAAAACAATGTATTTCAAATCATCAACATAAGACTGACAACAGGCTGACAGTAGGAAAAAGTTGAAGCCCTAGGATTCTTATCTCTAGTTGTAAGGAAGATTATAATGATGGCACCCACAGCAGAGTTGCTCCATATTGTTTTATAACACTTTTTGCAACCAGAAGTAGAGAGTATAGGAATATATAAATACAAAACAAGTATGCACTGATAATTCTCCTGCATTCAGTTGTTGACAATTTCAGGTATAGAGACTTTTAGCTTTTGACCAACAAGAATTAAAATATAAGCAGAAAGCAGAGTATATTTCCTAGATCAGAGAGAGGACAAGGGATAGACTAATGCAATTCAGTCCTCTGGCTGCTGTAATTGTGTTTATTTTTTGCCAAGTCTTGCAATGTCAACCTGTCTTGTACTTAGGATGGAAAATGTCAAGCCTAAAAATTTATCTATGCCTACAAATAATAAATTTTGCAATCTAGGATCCCTTTCTAGCCAGTGAAATGAAATAGGTAACTCCAGAAGGCAAATCTTCCAACTTTTCTTCAGTAATTTCATTAGGATGGGATTGATCACTGTCAGTGGGTGTGTATTTTACCCTAAGACACACAGATACTTCTAAAATTTGACCCAGCTTAGAATTTGACTTTGATAAATAGCTAAAAGTGGCTTACATCCAAAATAAGGATCGTGTGCAAGAATGGGTTAATTATATATTAATAATATATTTTTTCTCAAATGGTGTGGTGGGTTGACCTTGGCTGGATGCCAGGTGTCCAGCATATTGCTCCATCACTCCCCTCCTCAGCAGGACAGAGTGTGGGAGAAAATAAGATGGAAAAAACCCTTGAGGATCAAGATAAAAGCAGTTTAATAAAGCAAAAGCAAAAGGCTGTGTGTGGAAACAAAGGAAAACCAAAAGATTTATTCTCTACTTCCCATCAGCAGGAAATGTCCGGCCACTTCCTGGGAAGCTGGGCTTCAGTAGGTGTAGCAGTTGCTCTGGAAGACAAATGTCATAAATAACGAATACCCCCTGCTTCCTCCTCCTCTCTCTCAGCTTTTTATTGCTGAGCAGACATCATCTGGTACGAAATATCCCTTTGGTCAATTTGGGTCATTTGTCATGGCTTCATCCCCTCCCGAGATCTTTCCCACTTGCTGAGTGTGCCAGCTCTGCTTAGCAGTAGCCACAACACTGGTGTGTTACCACCACCTTGCTAACTACCAACAGACAGCACAGCACGGTGAGGGCTGCTATGGGGAAAATTAACTCTGCCTCAGCCAGAAACTTTACCAATGGAAACCTCTAACATCCAGAAAGATATTAAAGAAAATATCTATTTTAAGTTCTATAAGGCAAATTTGATGAGAGACAAACATTTCCTCAACTAATATATTTGGTTCATTATTAACATAAGCAAATAGAAAGAGGAGGAGCAGGGGAATCAATGACTGGAGTACAAGGTTGCACAAACTAACTATAGACTTAATTTGGATATTTCAGACTATTCTTTAAACTAGAGGCAAATAATAGACCTCAGTTATGCTCCTATATCTTCCAGGCAGATTGATTTTTAAGTCCATTCAGAACTCCTTTGGCATATAGAAATCATGTGAATACAGGAGCAGGGAGAATTGGAGGAATAGCTTTCTGATCACCAGACATTTGGCCTATATGAATACAGAAGAAATGGTGGAGGAGGCGATGGACTTATTGTGGTAGGAATTCTGAAAATCTATTAATTTTACAGCTAGACAAGTTATACTGCACAAGGACACAAAGAAGAACTTCTTTCACATCATGAAGAAGAAACTGCACAGTGATTTTCTTAATAATTTATTGCCTTTCCTTTGGTTTTGGAGTCACTACACTAGAGATTATAGCTAAGTAAGATACAGCCATTGTCATTCGCACCAGAGGAATGGTTAATATGCTTCCAACATGGTGAGTATAAAATATAGAGATATCTTTTGGGGGAATAGCAAATAACAGAGCCTCCATATCGCAGTTATTCTCATCATTTTTCTCTAGGAAGAAACCCAGGTTTTGTTCCTACAGAGAAGCTAGAAGAAACATTTCCAGCTTCAAACAATTCACCTTTTATTAAACAGTATATTTTGTCAGTAATAAAAATCAATAAATAACTATAAACCAGCCAAGTAAAAGAGCAGACAAAATCCAATAAAGTGCATGAAAATGATCCATTTCCAACAGTAGATTGACCAGCTTTCCAAATTTTCCATTTATTTTCTCAAATAAATAAAAATAGTTAAAATTAATGTTTTTCATTCAAAACGCTTCAGCACTTGTGGAATTGCATGACATGGCTAAGCTAAAGTTACACAACACCCACTTAATCTGATCTTGCTTTAAATTGTCTGAGATAATTTCATTATTCTCTAGGCTCCAGAAGGAGACAGAACTATCATGATCAACATGATTGACTTCATATTAAGAATTTCTGCAGATTTTTTTTCTGGAACTGGTAAAAGAGAAACAAAGATACATAATTTGCCAAACATTTCTGGAGGAAGGGACAAAAAATCATGTTCCGATTTTTGGTCCAACTGTTATCCAGAATGATTCTTCATTTCTACTCCAATAGGATTTCTCAACACTTTTCACTTGTTTTGGCTTACTTTTTTCTAATCTACTCACTTTACCTTTATGCAACTTCAAAGGATTAAGGCTATTTGTTTTATAAATCAGGATTTCTGATCCCTAACTTCTTTTCCTCATCATGAGATAACAAACTGTGTCTATACATTTGTTCTGGTTTGAAGACCATTCTGTTCTTCAGGGTTATCTTCTCACTCCTTCCTCTCACCTGACCCACACTGCAAAACTCTGCTTTTAATATTTTCTCTTTCAGGAAGCAGGTGTTGTTCATGCTAATCTCTTAAAGTCCAAGCAATTTCAGAAAAAAACATGTAGCATTTTGCCTGGGAAGATGAGCGATAGTTTGACAGCAGATCTATTACATCCATCAAGCAAATTTATGTCAGATGATTAGCAAATGCCTTTAGAATATGCACATTGTGATTAACAGTCTTAAAGTGGTGCAAGATATACAGTATGGACAAAGAACACGACAAAACACAGAATTTTCCACAACCATTTTTTGCAACATTGCTAACACACATGCATACACAAAGCAAAAAAATCCCCACAACCCTAAGCTTTTTTTCTTTCTTCTTTTTTTAAAATTAATTCTTCCTCAGAAGGTGGAATACCATTAGAATGCATTTCACAATCCAACAATTTTATGGCTGCAAGACAGTAGCTACAATTTGTGGGGAAATATCAGTGTGTTAATATGCTGGATAATATTCAGCATGAATAAGATCATTCAGGCTTCTAGGAGATGAAAAGCTTGATAGGCTGTGAGATATTAATAATACTGCACTTGTTTTGGTGTCTGTGCCAGATTGCAACAAACTCATTTCAAACCATCTCAGGACATAAAACAGTCCATAAATAAAGATTTAATTACTTAGTTCCTGAACTATGTATTGACTATAAACTTTAGACTGACCAGTCTTAAAATAAAATACTTTTTTAAAAAAAATAAGCTTTTTTTGTTTTGTTTTGTTTTTGTTTTTGTTTTCCCCTTCAATTTTATCTTTCAGGAGACATACAGTATAAAATATTGTTTCAACCTCTCTGTTGCTACTTTTGAAGAGAGATTTCAAGCAATGAACAACAAGATTTGCCTCTTATTTAATGGTTCTCCTGTATGTGTTCTCTAATAAAAATTAAAAGTTCAGATTTAGACCAGAATTTGTCTGAAGATCTGGATAGATATTACTGAAGGGTATATGGCAGCTATATTTCATCAACACTTTTGAAAAACTCCAGTTCCAGGGTTTAAATATGGTTGAACTGATGTGGCCTTTGATGGAGTTTTAATCTACAGTTCTGGATTTCTTTCCAGAGATTGTGTTGGCTGATGTTTAGTTAAATGAATGACCACGCATGCAACAGCCAATGACTGAAACCAGCTCCTTCAGAGGCCTCTCTATTTATCAATGAGATTTCATTTTCTCCTGTTACTGACAATCGAAACAACTAAATTGAAAGTAGCTAGGATGAACCTTCCCATTTTTTTCCCCTTTTAAAATTGAAATTGAATCTTGAAAAAATGTATTTTCCTTTGCAAAGGGTATGGAGGAAAAAACAGCAACAAAAACCCCACTGTTTTTTCCCATCAGTCTCGAATTTAATAGAACATGTACAAATTTGTGTAAAAAATAACCAAAGTTTTTTAAAGGCAGATAGATCTCTAGGTAATGTTATTAAGAGAAAATCCACTGAAGCCATTCAGTGGTAGCAGCTAATGTAAAAGAGCTCAAGCGCTGGCATAGTTTGCTAAATGACTGAACAAAGCCTGCCTGCCTGTATTACAAATGGGAATCTGTGAGCTAATGATTGCTTTATAACATGGATAACTCGTTTTTTTCATGTTTATATTTTACAACCTGAATACATTAACTGTGCACACTATGTATCCATGGATTTCATTTCTGAAATTTCTTTATTAAATGAGGTTTTAAGGAAAAGGTGAATCAATATTTTTAAATACGTTATGATTAAAATATTGTTTGTTTACTTTTATCCAGAGGAAAACCAAATATTTTATATTTAATTATCTGTGAAAGTTAAAGACTGGGAGTTCTCAACAGCTGAACCTCTTCCTTGTTTCCAAAAGAATTTGAGCAGAATAGTTATGAAAAATTCCACTGAAGCTAAAGCTAAAAAATATTTTTTTCTTTTTTTTTTTTCCCCCCAAAAAAGGCATTTTTACTTGCAAGCGTCATTCTGTGGCACCACTAAATATTTAAACATTAAATTTTCACTTCCAATACCTCCAAGCCACATGACCCATTTTAGACAGCTGCACATAGATGAACTTCTTCCTGGAGTTTGCTATTTGTTTCTTTTGGGTACAAGCTTGGGGCCTGCAAACCTCTAACTCTTGGATGCTTAAGTTACAGGTAGGACATTCCAGGCTTAGCCAAACTGTCCATATAGCTAGGTAGCACCTGATCACTGTATTTCAATAAGAGTAAGTAGAAGCTGAAGGAACCATAAGTGATGAGAAATGGGGAAACCTCTGCCCTTACCAACATAAGTCACAATTCATTTCAGTATGTCCTAAGGCAAGCCCAAAAGTCATGACTCAGCCTAATGGCACTTTCAGCATGGACAAAGCTGCTGTAGCTTTACATAATCACTCAACAGATGAAGTTGGCAGGGATTTCTGGAGATCATCTAACACAACCACCTTGCTCAGAGCAGTTTCAGCTAAAGCAGGATGCTCACATCATCTCTTGTCAGGTTTTGAATATCTCCAAGAGTGGAGAATCCACAACAATTTCAAGTGTCAGATGAGGTAGCCTCTAAGACACCACTGCTAAAGATGGGACTTGAATCAAGTGCTATACATGTCTCATTGTATGTGAGGTCCACAGAGGGTTTCATGCCTGGGTCTGACTGTGGGCCTTGGCAGAGGAGAGCAGTAGTCTCATATAATTCAGTTCTCCCCCCCGCCCCCAAAACTACCTGACATAGTGGATGCAAGTCCCATGGGGAATAATATTCTGTAGCAAGGAAAATTTCTGTAGAAAAAGTGCTAGCAAAGACAGCCATAGCTGTGTTGACATCTCTCTGTTTTCTTCCTTTCATTGCAGATGAGTTATAAGAATAATAGATCAAATGCTTGAACCAATATTTATAAAATACCTTGAGATTCTCCAAACGATCCATTATGTCCCTTCTGCGAAGCTGAGCTTGCAAAAACAAGTTTCTTTAGTGATGAATAATTCAAAAACAATGTTCCTCGGATTATCAGTTTCTATATATTCTCTCTGAAAACTCTTGTTCTGCTAAGTATAGTATTGTGCATACCTTTGAGATGAAATCTACTTCTTCATATTATCTGGTCCTGATTTTCCAGACTCTGATGCTCCTGTGTAGCTTTACTTAGGTGGACTAAGTCTTATCATCACACATAAAAACAGTACTTGAAGGGGACTTCAAGTATAACAGAATGAGCAAGTAGAAGCACTGCTATGAGTAACCATGTCCTTGCATGTTGTTACTCCAGTTCATTTTCTGTCAGAGGCATAGGTCAGCCATGTGATATACCAACATAATCTAGGTC
Source organism: Aramus guarauna (assembly GCA_013400195.1). NCBI lineage: Eukaryota > Metazoa > Chordata > Aves > Gruiformes > Aramidae > Aramus > Aramus guarauna. The sequence goes on along the minus strand of VXBL01000411.1, from coordinate 37,771 downwards.
ACTACCACCACTGCTTATCTGTTGGCACATGCAGATTTAAGACTCAGTGTTCAGGACTGATAAATACCATTTCCAGGATTTTCTAACAAAACAGTTCTAGCAAAAATTATTTGTCCCATAAAGTTCCTTGTGCATTAAGCCACCAAAACTCAGTTTCTGATTCTCCTCAAAGCTAAAGCCACTGATGGCATTGGGCCAGCTCTTTGCATGGCATGTAAATGAGAGAATGAGAGGACACGCAAGGTAATGATTCATATGTGATCACAGAGAGTTTGAATATGGAAAGACTACAGATGGAAACTTCTGGAGTCTGATTCTGCACCACCAGTACATGCCTACTGTGATCTCCTTGCCAAGGTGAGCAAGAACCGAATCTAACAAGAATCTAACACAGTTTCTGAAGCCCAGATAAGTTTCTGAAGAGCAGAGATTCATTGGCGCAGCCGAATGGCATCTTGCTCAAGAGATTTTTCAACTGGTACTAGCATCAGGCAGGACCACGTACAGTCTATAGGCCTTGTGAAGAACTTCATTATAGATCTTGGCTACAAAACAGAAGCCTTTTTACGTGGAGTCGTAAAGAGTTTTGTTTGTTGGGGTTTTTTTAACAGCTAGATTTAAAAAAAAAAAAGTATCTGGGATTGAATTTCCAGACTCTTTCACCTAATGTTAGGCACCTCATGAAGATATCTAAAAATCAAGAGACTTGTGCATCTAGACTCCATGAGTTTTGTTTGTAGTCAGTTTAGAAAAGGGGAATCTAAAATCTAGAGTGCTGCTTGAAGTTGTCCTTCTATCTGTCCCTGGCTTCTAATGGACTTTACATCAGGCTCCTCCTTCTGAAGTGCCTTGTGTAAAGTGGAAATCCATTAATTATTTCCTATGTAGTCTTATTGCACTAAAGGAGTAATAATCCAGGATATTAGAAACCAGTTTCCAATTTCTATTATGTTAGATCACTTGCTGACTAGGCATAGATCAGAATGTCCTTTTTACTGTATCACATTATTTTCTAATATCATTTCTGTCTCCAAATAAATTCAATTTTGCTAGAAAAATCATTTAATATCCCTTTCTGTCCCCATTGCACAGTATTTGTAACTGAAAATCTTTCCTATTCTTATCAATAGCTTCCTCCTGAGTGCCTTTGTTCCAGGGTTATAAGGTTTAATGAAAGCTAATGCTTCAGGCACCCATTTACATCTTTTTTGAGCATTACAAATTTTGGAGGTCCCCTTTCTGCAAGAACATGCTTTGTGTTGTAGTGACTAAAACAATATTTTTAATGAGACAATTTCCTTTACAGATTATAAAATGTCTACTGCAGCATAGGGAAGATTACATCAGGTCTGAGCAGTTTAGCAGTAGCATACTATAGTATGGGCTTGATGGAACACCAAGATAAGATGGGGGAGAAATCCAGTTGGAATTAACTCAAGTCTGCAATATTCAGTCCCAGATAGCCTATTTGGGGGGGGGGGGGGGGGGATCAAAAAAAACCAACCAACGAACTCATCCCAAGCCAAAACAAACCAACCAAAACAAACAGAAAACCAGCCCCAAAACAAAAACCAAAACCAAACAGTACTTGGCTTCCTTAGAACGTATAAAGAATGCAATTAAAGTCGCTGATAGACATGGAAAGCTTCTCTTCACCCTAGCACCAGTTCACCAATTTTCATTAGATTTTGTGATCCTTATATCATGATGTAAAGCACATTAAATTCCCCACTTTTAGGGTACTCTTTTAAATTTTTAAAGGTGATAATGAAGCATAGCAAGTTCCTTGCAGACTTTAGGACCCACTTTTGTTATACAGAGAGAAGCAGATTTCAGAAAGCCTCTTTTTTATCTTATTTAGTGCAGCCTACTAGGGAGGAACTGGAAGAGGCAGGAAGAAAGTGGACTGGTGATCCCTTATTCATCTTTTAGTAGACATTAACAAAGAATGTCATGATGGGGAAGGTCTTATTAATTAAGTATCATTTGAATATCTGTGGAGTTATTTGCACTGGAGGAGAAAAATCCAATTTCTGACAACAGCATGAGAAGAGCCATCTACTGCGGTGCTAATATCTGTTGGGTTCTTTGTCTCATCAAGAAGATATTCTTCAGTGAAGGATTGTAGAAAATTATGTCAAGCTAATAAAGTTTGCCAAGCTAGACACTGAGATGTGATTATCATTGTTAAAGTGCAGAACTATTACACAGTGTAACAGCACAAACAAAGAAGGAGTAACCAGCTGTTGATATTGTTTCTGATAAAGAACCGAGAAGAAGGAGTTGGTACAAATCATTGGAAAAAGCACAGAGAGAGGTAAAGACAAAAAAAACCCTATTCTGTGATTTGGGATCCGTTGATTCCCACCTTTGTGAAAAAAACTCGAGCGTATCTGTGATACAGAGAGTGGTGACAAATGGATGGAGTATTGTAAAGAATGGCTTTCTGGGTAAAAGTAGTTATCATTTCAAACAGAAGGAGAAACTTACAATGGTAATATTTAATTGTTAACATGTTCTTGTACCAATTTTCATTCTCCTTGGCAATATCTGAGCATATTTCAGGGAACTTCATGTATCAGGGCCTTTTTTCAGCAGAGACAAGATCACACCAATTTTGGCTCCCTTCACTTTACACCGTTCTTCCAAATATCTTAGCAAGATTTGCTCCAAACTCAACCCTCAACTGGGGTCAAAACATGCCCCCAGTTTCTTCCTCACAATATTTCAGACTCTTTAAAACCAAAAACTCATGCAAAAAATATTAGAATCATAGAATTATTTTGGTTGGAAAGGACCTTTAAGATCATCAAGTCCAACCATTAATCTACCACTGCCAAGTCCACCACTAAACCATGTCCCTAAGCAGCACATCTACATGTGTTTTAAACATGTCCAAGGATGGTGACTCAACCACTTCCCTGGGCAGCCTGTTCCAATGATTGGCAACCCTTTCAGTGCAAAAATTTTTCCTAATATCCAGTCTAAAGCTCCCTTGGTGCAACCTGAGGCCATTTCCTCTCATTCTATTGCTTGTTACTTAGGAGAAGAGACCAACACCCGCCTGGCTACAACCTCCTTTCAGGCAGTTGTAGAGAGCTGTATTGGGTTTGCATGGCAAGGTTTTGGTAGCGGCGGGGGGGCTACAGAGGTGGCTTCTGCCAGAAGCTGTCAGAAGCTTCCCCTGTGTCTGATAGAGCCAATGCCAGCCAGCTCCAAGATGAACCCACCGCTGGCCAAGGCCAAGCCAATCAGCGCCTCTGTGATAAAATATTTAAGAAGGGAAAAAAAAACTTAGAGGGAGCTTTTGCAGCTGCAACCCATGGAAGACCCCACACTAGAGCAGGTGGAGGCACTTGAAGGAGGTTGTGACTCTGTGGGAAGCCCGTGCTGGAGCAAGTTCCTGGCAGGACCTGTGGACCCATGGAGAGAGAAGTCCACACCAGAGCAGGTTTGCTAGCAGGATGTGGGACCCCATNTTATACCTTTTCTCCCCTGTCTAGTGAATGAGGGGAGTGATAGAGCAGCTCTGGTGGGCAGCTGGCCTCCAGACAGGGTCAACACACCACAATAGCAATAAGGTTTCCCCTCAGCCTCCTTTTCTCCAACAACCCCAGTTCCCTCAGCTGTTCCTTGTAAGACTTGTGCTCTAGACCCTTCTCCAGCTTCATTGCCCTTCTTTGGACACACTCCAACACCTCAATGTGCTCTTGTACTGAGGGACCCAAAACTGAACACAGTATTTGAAATGCAGCCTCACCAGTGCCGAGTACAGGGGGACAATCACTTCCCTAGTCCTGCTGGCCACACTATTTCTGATACAAGCCAGGATTAATTATGTCTTTGGACAATGGGAATGTGATATGAGGTCTACAGGAGACTCACAATGAAGATTTATAGACAAACCTGACTGGTTCCCCTTTGCCTAAGCTGGAGAACGATTTTTTCTCTGACTTTTCATAAATAGTATAGCCTTAGATGATGACTGGTACTGTCACCACATTGTTTAAATGTAGCTAATAATCTGCATTATACTTAGCAATTTTAGTGTTGTAAATGTTTGACTGGGAAAGGACATTGTGGAAAATTGTATTTTAAAGAGGTTTTCTGTGTGTGATGTGCAGAGGTTCATGATATACAGGACTGTTCTTTTAAAATTCAGATTTTTTTTTAAAAAAGTTCTCTATCACAAATTTTGTTCAGAGAAGTTTATAGAAAACAACAATTTGAACTCAGGTATTCATTTATGGTGTTGATAGAAACACCAAGGTCAGACTTCAGTGGAAAAACAAGCAAAAAAACCTCAACGAGGATCATTCCGATAAAATCTCTACTGCAGTTACCAGAATGTTGTTAGGTTCAAGCATGACAGAGTGATTTCATTCCCTCAACACCTGATATGGTGAAAAGCCAGCTCTATAAATAACAGTAGCATGAAGGTCAACATTTATATCCAATGTTCATTCACATTTACGTCTAAGAAAGAAAGAATTTATTGAAAGAGCAGTTGGATATAAATTCCTAATGTTTGACATACTGCTATTATTCCCTTTCCACAGAACAAAAGTATAAAACTATATGACTCTTGCCTTTGGTAAAAGAAAGCTGGAAAGCCAAAGTTCAGGGGCCTAATGATGATACCACCTTTGCCATCATAATTGATTGAGAATTTTATTTTTTTTTTAATGTCACCTCTTGCAAAATCCATCACAGAAGTGCATCTGTCCAATAAACCTAGACATTATTAGACCAGGTTTTACTGAAAGTTCTAAAGCCTTTTTTTTTTTTTTTCTTATCTCTCCAAAGGTCTTTGAAGGCTTCACCATGCAGAAGAGAATTGTATCAAAATGGCTTTTTTTTTTTAATTATTATTATTTATAAGTTTAGGTCTTTATTCCATCCTTTTTTCTCTCAGTCCTGGTCTTTCTCTGTTATTAGAAATAAATGAATCCAAGGACTTCAAAATCACTTTCAATGCAAACTACCAAAAATAATATATTTCCATGAAATCTTCTGGTATCAGCAAAGTAGCTCATCTCAGCTCAAGAAGTTTCATGAAAATACTCTATTCATTTCCAAATAGTGTTTTCAGTTGAATGCTAAACATGGAAGTTTTACCAATGTCTTGCATGAAAGCAGAATGAGGGGAAGGATGTCACAGTGTTGCTTCTCCTTTTTCCTCATGGTAACTGAAAGATCTTCATAGTTGAGGAAGAAACCACAGGTTTAATAAGCCAAATACCTTTTGCCAGCTTACTCATGATGTCATGCCAGGTGAATTCTGTCTCTCTCCTCTTCCCCAGTAATTGCAAAGAGCCACTACACACAGAATCCTTTTAGTTTCTCACTATCCTGAAAATAACAGGATTGGCGGACAGTTGACCCATCATAGAAGAACCCAGATAGAAGGTTAAACAGCGATTTCCTGTTCTCTGGTAAATACTGCTTATCAAATCTGGGACCTACAACTGCCATTTCAGATGCCAACTTGATAGCTCTTTTCAAGATGATCTTTGTGAAATATAATGGAAAAATTCTTTTGGATGGTGCGAGGTGGATCTAGCATGATTTACTCTCATTGCCTCAAGCTAATTGACTTGGTGCAGAAAATAAAATCCATTTTTCTGTCATTCTGCCCTTTTTCTTGAAAAGCTAAATTAGACCATATTATACAGAGACTGTTTGACATTCCTGACAGCACAGTTAGTATTGCATTCCAGTCAGTCTTTTAACAATGCCATCAAAAAACTCTAGGCCACCTAAGCTCTACCCATAGGAGAATCTAATAGACCATTTTTTTCTTCAGCAGCTAAATCAACATGAAACTTTCCAGCCACAATCAAAGGATACCATAACATGCTGTGGGAGCCTTATCAAAGTTGTCTTAGCTTAAGTCCATTTTATTATCTTAGCATTCAAGGGAGCCCCACCTGATCAGATGGATTATGAACACTGCTTTTCACATGACAACACGTAAATCAAATGAAAAGCAATGTCTGTTGAAAGTACAGATGATCCATCATTGTAGACTCTGTGTCATTAATTCTGTGAGCACTTCTTTAGATAAGATGCATTAGTGTGTTAAAAATCCCTGAGCAATTTCAGCTATAGTTTTTCTGTCAGTTTTCTATAGTTATTTTCAACTTGAAACTCATGCTGGTTTGAGCTGTGAGTAAGCAGCACAGAAAAAGAAAGCCATAAAAATGAGTAGAAATTAAACAAATAGAAATTGTTAATGAACTTGCATTTTGGAGTGTGTTTCTTTCAATAAAAATCTGTAAAGCAAACACACTCAGAAACATAAGCAGAGATGTGGCAACATTAAGGTATCTTGGTCAGATTCCTGAGATTACCTGAGCTCTCAGTTTGTAATTCCTTACAGCATGGACAGGAATCATGAGGTATATTTCCTATCGTTGTATACAAATATCCACATTTTTTGTGTACTAATTAAGTAATCAAGCACACATGTAGTTCCTTTTGTACAGCATCTCAACCTACATCTTCAAGAGCTCTTTGTAGTATATTTTATTTAGCATTTATGCAAAAGAAATAAAGGTGCTAATGGAAAGCCTGGATTGCTCTTGTCTTTGATATGTCAGGAGAGTGCTGTTTGCTCTGGAGTAATGTTCAGAGTCCAACAATGAGAATAAAGACAGTGGTACCTCTGCAAGCTCTTTTAAAAAAGTTGTGTTTGTCCAAATAAGATGCCATCTACAGCACAGAGTTTGAAATGCAGTTCTACAAATTCTGTCCACTGTTTGAACTCTGCTACTTTGATGGTCTTTTCTGGACTGCAGGGCTCAAGTTTTCATTTCTTTAACACTTCTCTAGACTTTTTGAGCTTGGAAAATACCACCTTCCTGGAACTGGGCTGAGAACTATGCATCCTTGGGACTACTTTTTGTTTGCCCTGGATCAAGCCATAAACACTCTGCAGAAAAACCTTCTGCTTCTCCTCATTTGAATAAGATGTGGGACTGGGAATAGCTCCTAGGACAAGTGATGGAAGACTAGGGGAGAAAAGACAGGAAGCTGAGTCTAATCTTGAAGGCATATACTTAATGCCATGGAGATTGCCTGACCAAATCTGCTGCATGACCTTGGCTGCTTCTGTATGGCCACAGACCCTGCACAGTGAATGGATGCATATGAGCTAAGACCAAAAAAATGTGGCTTTAGGGCTACTGCAAAGGAACATCGAGAATGAGAAGGACAGCTCATTCCATGAAGGATGAGAGAGGCTTTTCTAAGATGACATACTTCCGTGATGCAATTATATTTTACTTTTGTTTTCTGACGAGCTGCAGTGCAGTCCTGGGCTCTGGTGCGTCAAGGGTGTGACAATCTCAGTACTACATGAGACTCCCAGTGTGTGGTCCACAGTAAAACAAATTAGCATGGTTTCTATGAAAGCGGCACAGTGATTGACTGGTGATGGATTGGTTGGTGACAGCTGTTATGACAAAAATACATTGATGTACTATATGTGAAATACACTGGACAGCTGAAGCTGTCTGAACAGCTGAGCTCATTATCTTCCTACCTTAAAAAACCCCTGAACACAGTCCACATTTCCATTCCTGTTGGGCTATTGATCGTTCCTGGTACAGGGTGTGCCAAGGAGGGATTCCCTTCATTTCAAGTAGAATATGGCTGGATTATTAAAACAAATGTGAGAACTTTACTTTGGAAACATCAGTCTAGTTAATGGATATCGAAGATAGATGTGGCTATACTTAAGATTAGGAGAGACACTGGATCTCTGCAAGGTATGATGAGGATACCAGGGATGAGGATACCACCTCCTTCTTCACTTCCCCTCCTCAGGAAGCTGTAGAGAGCAATGAGCTCACCGCTGAGCCTCCTTTTCTTCAAACTAGCCAAGCCCAAAGTCCTTAGCCATTCCTCACAGGACATTGCTTGCAACCCTTTCACCAGCTTTGTTACCCTCCTCTGGATGCATTCAAGGACCTTCACATCCTTCTTAAGTGATGGGCCTCAGAACTGCACACAATATTCAAGGTGAAGCCACACCAACGCTGAATACAGTGAGATGATCACCTCTTTTCAGCAGCTGGCTATATTGTGTTTGATGCAGGATGCAGTTTGCCCTGTTGGCTGCCAGGGCACATTGCTGACTCACATTGAGCTGCTGTCAACCAGCACCCCCAGATCCCTTCCTGCAGGGCTGCTCTCCAGCCATTCATCTCCCAATTTATACTTGTGCCCAGCATTACTCCATCCTAGATGCAGAATCCAGCATTACAACTTCTAAATTTCATCCCATTAGTCATTACCCCAATTCTCCAATTTATCTAGATCTCTCTTCAAGGCCTCTTGTCCCTCAAGAGAATCAACATCGCATCCCAGTTTGGTAACATCAGCAACCTTCCTAAGGGTGCATTCAACTCCTGCATCCCGATCATTGATAAATACATTGGACAGAACTGGCCCTGGGACTGAACCCCAATGAACAGTGCTGGTGACCAGTCGCCAGCCAGATGTAACTCTATTCACTGCAACACTTTGAGATCTGGCTTTCAGCCAGTTCTTCACCCAGTGCACCGTGAATCTGCTCATCCCAGAGCTGGACAACTTGTGCAGAAGGATACTGTGAGGGACAGTATCAAAAGCCTTACTAAAATCCAGAAAAACTACATCCACAGCCTTCTCTTCATCCATGAAGCAGGTGACCTTATCATAGTAGGATATCAAATTAAACAAGACTTCCCCTTTGTGAACCCATGCTGACTATAGGATGAGAGGAGCTGCCAGGAATTCCTGCAGAGACCTGGGATACCAATTGCCCAGGAGAAAAAGGGCCATCCTGGTTTTAAATATTTACGTATAAACTCCCTTACATGGTTTCCTTTTCTCTTTGTCCATCACGTGGCAGTGGTGGGATTCACTGTCTGTGCTACCTTAGCAAGTGCTGCTGCTGAAGAGTGGAGCTGCCAGCTGATGCCATGTTCCTCCTGGTCTGATGGAAGATTAGATCATCCCTCTCTCTCCTTTCCACAACTTTGCTATACATGACTCTGTAAAGCAAAAAATCTGGTACGACCTTGTGCCCATCCTCCAACAGGCCCCCAAGGCACCAGACAGACAAGAGGAAAAAATGCTTCCCTCCTAAGGATACTAAATGTAGCTATTTCCAAATATAGTGTTTCAATAATAGACACGTTGTCCAGAGCACGCCTGTTACGTCAGCATTCTGGCGAGCCCTTAGCGGAGAGTGTAGTAACAGCTAAGGCAGTGGTACCTGCTGGATAAGAGCACTATTATGTTGTGAGTGGGGATGAGTATGGTGTTTGCCTCAGTTTCCCCATCTGTAAATGTAATACTTACCTGATTCCTAAAAAACCTATAGTATGATATAAAAGCTGAGCAGTCTATATTTTTATTATCTCCAGGTAGGTTTTTTATATGTGTTCTTCTGTGAAGTACAGAAAACTGTGGTTGGTCTGTTTAGCAGTGCTAGGAGAATAAACATTATTTCTTTCCCTTCACTGTACTCTTAAAATCAATAACTGGGAGGGGGAGAAAAAAATATTCGTTTCGGTTACTTTACAAAAATCTTTTAAGAAATGGAATTTAGTTTTGTGACATACTGATGTGCAGTCACCGGAAACCTATCGAATTACATCTCTTGTCACACATAATATTCATTGTGAAATCCATCACCTTTTCCTCTTCAGTAGTCATTAGGAAGGTGTTTGCTGACACCGCTGGCAGGGTGAAGGAACTTCTGTGGAAACCAAGCGCCGACAGCCCTCTCGCAGAGCATAGGTGATGCAGCTGCCCCTCGGGATGTGGCAGCAGCAATAAGAGCCTTACTCTTAACAGAGGAAGGAGATGACCTTAGTCCCTGCCTGATAAATCTGCAGCTATACCTCATTTTACATCCACACTGTGTTTGTAAGGTGTAGATAAAGACAATGCTTCCAAATTCTCATAGCCCAGTAGAATGGGCTGTACCCTGTGCCTGTGATTTAAACTCCGCTGTGATATCCTTTACCAACAGAGTTTCCGATGCGCTTAAAGTGGCCAGACTGAGCAGAAGCAGGAGAGGAGCTTGTATAAGCACCTGCTCAGTTTTATGCTGCAGTTGTTCATGCAAGACAAATCGTAATGTGTCCCTGCTTCAGAATAAGTCCTTGTGAAGAAATGGTAATGCAGGCAAATGTTCTGATTGTGCTGATTTCTCCTGTATTCTTGTCTTTTCTGGGAAGCTGACTGATAACCATCTAAACCTAGTGCATCCTCCAAACCTTAAAAGGAGCAGAAACAATAGTCCCCTCAATTTGCTCATTCCAATTGTCTATATGTAGAATAGGAGAAGAGTTTTGCGCATTCATTTACTCAAATGTGGTCAGTCTTGACCAAATATGTATGGAGGAAGAAATGCAGTACAGAAGTCAGCTAGAAGCGGTGTTTTGTTTGACAGCTATTTACACATGAAGATAATATGAAAAATCACTTCAAAATAGTCTCTTTCCTAAGTGATAAAGACATAATTGCATTCAAAATTGTTATGGGAAAAAAAAACACATTACTGACAGTAGCTTCTGCAATAGTATCAAACACCTGCATTCAGTTTGCATATATGTAGACAGAGTGCGTGGATGGGGTACAAGAGGGTACAACACAAGATAAGGAGGCTGAGGGGAGACCTTATCGCTCTCTACAACTACCTGAAAGGAGGTTGTCGCCAGGTGGAGGTTGGTCTTTTCTCCCAAGTAACAAGTGATAGGACAAGAGGAAACGGCCTGAAGTTACACCAGGGGAGCTTTAGATTGGATATTAGGAAAAATTTCTTCACTGAAAAGGTTGTCAATCACTGGAACAGGCTGCCCAGGGAAGTAGTTGAGTCATCATCCCTGGAGGTGTTTAAAAGACGTGTAAATGTGATGCTTAGGAACATAGTTTAATGGTGGATTTGGCAGTGCTAGGTTAATGGTTGGACTTGATGATCTTAAAGGTCTTTTCCAAGATAAACAATTCTATGATTCTATGATTCTAACACAGAGCATCGAGTAATTCTTAATTTCAAAAAGCATAGTGCTTGATCAGTGTTGAGGAACTGACTTAGACTTTTACTCCCTTTTTATCCTTTGCCACATTCTTATTGCCTTCTCTGTGCTCAAATCATTCACAATACAGAGATTAGAAATCCTCTCTTTTTTTTCCTCCAGAATCTTCCATCCTCCCTGTTCTCTTCTACTGTTGTTTTCTGAAATGGATGGCAGGGCGGGGGGCAGGGGGGGAAGAGAAGTCTTAGCCACCTAGTTACACACACTGCCGTCATCAGTGAATTTGCGGTATGGTCTTTTGACTGGGCAGACATTTCCAACCTTTCATTGTCTTGTCACAGTTTGTGGCTATCTTTGGGCAAACTCCTTTGAGCCATGGTGTCAACTTCCTTCTTGGCATTAAATTTACTTGGAAAGGGAGAATGACATTTTTTGATATGTAGTTATGCAGACAAGTTATGTTTGTCTGCACAATGGGAAGAAGATGCCTGTTTACCGCTACACCTATGAACTTACTCTTCCTTATTTATGGACTATAGGGAGCAACAAAAAAAGGGTAACAAAGTCCATTTGTGAAAGGCTGACATTGGATGCCAGGGGACAGCTTGGCATGGAGACTACAGATACAATAAAGAGGATTTTGAAGTTCTTCTGAATCTTTCAGAATAAATAAAAGAATCCCAATGAGAGGATCTGTCTACAATTTAAGAAAAACAACAGAGCAAGGGACTATTAAAAAATAAAAACCAGCTCTGGTCTGAAAGCAAGTGGATCATGAGGAGGGAGAAAACAATGTCTACCAAGTACCAAACCTGTCCGTTCTTCCAGACAGCTCCTCTGAACGTTTGCCCTGTGCTGAGCCCCATGTCGGGGCATTGCTCTCTGCCACGGAAGCCAGCAGGACCTCCTGTAGGAGGAGGGCTCTCCTGGGCACAGCCCTGACAGCAAATCTGGCGTATGAAATGGAGATGACTTCAAACAAAATCCATCTATTTATAAGCAAAGATCCTGACTGGTGTAATGTTTACTCACTGTAAACATTAATAATAATTAATACCCTTCCTTGTGAGTGGCAATATACTGCGTGGCTATAGTATACTATACCAATAGTATGGTTTGTGATATACAATTTATACTGTAACTATACATAGTAATAGCATAGTCTATAAATACACATATATACATATATTTGTGTGTCACAATATGAATACTATGTTTACTATATGTATATAAGTTATATATATATGTGTGTGTGTGTGTGTCTATGTAGTATTCCATGAATTGTGATCATGCTATCCCTGGGCCTTCATTATGGGTAGAAAATCATCTATTACTGAATAGATATAGGTGGTTTCTCATTTATTAAATTTTTTTTTTTTAAAAATCATAGGCTCAATAGTTCTGTGCTGTT
>VXBL01000411.1:0-24515 GCA_013400195.1 Aramus guarauna | reverse complement strand
TCTCTTTTCCGTTCCCCCCCGCCCCCCCCCCCCCCCTTTTTATTCATTTGTAGGTGCTCACAGGACATGTAATGTGTAATGTTGCTCTGAAAGTAATGGGACCTCTTCCAGAAAAAACAGATGTGGTTCATAGGGTGTGCAACTTGCCTGTCTTAACCTCTCCTCTTCCACTGCTTGCCCTTTTGACAGGTTTCTATCCCTATGTGCAAATTTCAAACCTGTTTCTGCTCTCAGATTACCACACACACATGATATGCAATGGTCTCAGCTCATATAGTGTTCTCTTTTAACTCCTCTTTGCATTTGCATTGTAGCCACAAATATTTTTATGGAAAGATGCATGAGACAGGTGTTAAAAATATGCACTTTGTTTGCCATGAGCAAATACTTAGTTATGGACAAAAGAATTAGTGGCTTGTTTTTACAGTTTTTTAGCGGAAAAATCTAGTAAGCAGCAAGAGCATTTGTTCTCTGCTTCTGTCCGTCTAACAAGACAGACATCTGAGGAGGAAATGGATCCATGGGACTAAATCCAATATACCCAAATAAGAATTTTAAAAGCAANAAAGGAAAGGAAAGGAAAGGAAAGGAAAGGAAAGGAAAGGAAAGGAAAGGAAAGGAAAGGAAAGGAAAGGAAAGGAAAGGAAAGGAAAGGAAAGGAAAGGAAAGGAAAGGAAAGGAAAGGAAAGGAATAGAAGGTTGTGCATGCACTATCTATATCTGTTGCAGGACAGATTAAATAAACTAACAAATAAAAAAGTTTACATTAAGAAAACACACAGCTGCTGCACCAGTGATTTTTAAAAAAAATATTCCCTACATTTAAGAGCCAGTGTGTTGGGCCCTGACAGCTTGGTATAGAGGCAAAAGAGACAAAGTGATTAATACCCAAAAGCTACTCTAGTAATCTTCACCGTTAATCTAACCTGAGTTGATTCTGTTACTGAAATTTCGAGTAGAAGCAATATCTATGTCAACAAAATAACTTAGAAAATTGCTACTTATTTGTTCCATTATGGGGGGTGAGGGGTGGAGGAACTCAAGCAGACATTTTATTATCTTCTCAGCCATGCTACAAAACCCCATAAATGTCAGAGTACTTGCACATTAAATAATAGTTATTAAAACTACTTGCCAACAATCCTGGCAGCACACAAGTACATTTAAATGTTTTAGACAGATTCTATATACTCATTATTTACCATTTTCTAATTTGAAAACAAAAAAATCTTTGCTCTGTCCCATCTCAAGCACAAGGGATTACAATTGCATGCTCTTGTCACTTCCAGCTTTCCCATCTGTTACTGCAAAGATAGGATAAATGAAGTTTCAATGAGATCACAAAAGCAGGCTTATCATTTTGACACAAAACAAGACTTAGATAACAAAAATCAATTATAATGCTCTCTCATTTTTGAAATGAAGAGTTTTCACTACTTCAGAGGCAGGTTTGAAACAATGTTTTAGAGGGAGCAAATAATGTGTCAGAAATTAGAAAAATAACAATGAAAATTGAATTCCTTAGAACACACAAAGCAACAATTGTTTGAAGGCAAAAATCTTCTGAAATTTCTCCTATATAAAGTAGATGAACATTTGAGACTTTTGTTTGATGCTTGATATTGAAATATCACATCAGGTATTGTCATTCAATGTTTGGTTTCACAAAGGAGGGAAAAAAATCTGATCAGGTTCCCCTATGTTTTCAGGTCAGACTTGACCAATTGGCTGAGTCAATCCAACATCCTTCCAAAGATGTTCATAGATTTTACTCTATCAACTTAATAATTTGTATTTGTACTAAGGCATATCTTTTGGAAATATATTCAAAATTTGGTGTAAAATCTTCTTGTGATGGCAGTGTATCACATTACCTAGAATACAGATGACCTTTTTTCACTCAGGGAAGGATAAAGTTAAAGACAGTGGCCAGTAAGCAGCATTTTAACTGCTACCTAGACTCTGCAAATGAAGTTGATCTATTTGTAGTAGTAGGATAAATGATATCCTGCTTCACACTTAGATTTTTTTTTTTATTGTAAAACTAGAACTTTTTATTTATATTTAATTATTTTTGAAAAAAAAATTAATTTGATCCTTCATATTTTGAGGAGTCCCAGCTTTCATCCTTCCTAAGACATGTTGTGCTAATGATTCATTACTCTTTTTTCAAAATGCTTGATTTCTTTCTGGTCACTATCCAGTCTCATCTGTTAGATTAGACAGCTCCACTAAGAGAAGCATTCCCCTTGTGTAGATATCTGCAGAATATCAGCAGATCTGTTTTTTAAACTTTCACATTACTGAAACAGCTTGCCTTTCCCTCTCCATCAGGCTTTCCAGATTTGAGTACCTTGTGTAGCCCGTTCTAGTGATGAATCCCTTAGAGAAACAGAGATGCACAGAAGCAATCCTCTTGACCACGACCAGTGACTGCACCAGTGCAGCAGAATTACATCTGTTCCACCACATTTAAACCCACACAGGACTAGAAAGCTCTAGCAAGCATTGGTCCTTATGATGTAAGTACTGAAATAGTGGGCCATGCACTAGAACAGTAGTTGTTTGAGTCAGGGGAACTATAAGCCTGAGGATCAGATGTGTTAAATGTTGGGTTTGGAGAACACTCATCCCTCATGACAAGAAACTACAAAGCTAGGAGATAGAATTGGTTGTGTGATATCAAATATCACAGTTTGCCAGGTGTCATTTTCAGTAAATTATGCTAGAAATCTTTTATTAAGGCAATTGAGAAGAAATCAGTTCTGAACAGAGATGTAGTCAAATGGGATAGATAACTAGACTCAGGTATCATGTTATTATAGATGAATAAAAGAGACTACCACTAACACATACTACCTTTCATCTTCAAGAAATCTCAAGAATTTTGAAAAACCTGTAGGCTAATATGTACTACAGACAAATGAAATTTCATGCAATACTAAAATGCAGCTATCTCTGAATGACATTTGGCAGATGGCAGACTATACCTAGCAAATACACAGAATGGCAAACCAAAAAATTAACAGATCTAACACAATCTTTCCCAGGAATCTGCTCAGCATTTTGAATGAATATGTGCATTATTCAATATGACTGGCAACTTCCATCCAAGAGGGAGATTCATTTGGAAGCAAGAACTGTTGAGTGATGTGTCCCAAAAAAGTACTTTGATCCCTTATGCACATGCAGATGACTAGCCCAATATAAAAGGAAAAAAATACTGATTATATTTATTCTGCCTACATTTTTTGCTGAAACATGAAATTGTAGTCTTCCTTCCATTTAGGTTCTTCTCTGCAAGGTTTATTTTCTTTTCACAGAAAAAGAAAAAACCCTTAGTAGAAGCGACTGAATCAGCAGAGGAAATGATGTTAAAACTCCAGCTTGCTGTAGAGCTTCTGATGTGATAGTTTGTGTAGAGCTTCTACACATTTGTAAAATACGCTTGTGCTCCAGAACCAAAGATAGATGTGCTAGTGTCCTACAGGAAAAAAAGAAAAAAGAAAAAAGAAAAAAAAAAAAAAAGGGCAAAAAAAAAAAAAAAGCAGGGAAGTGCAACATGTCAACTCAACACTAGCAGGATGTGATCAGAGAGCGATGTAAGCTAGACATTCCTTCTGTATTCTCCATGTTTCCAGTGATATATAACTCAGAGATTATCTGCAAAACAAGGGGGGAATAGCATTTTATTTTTGCTCTCACTTTTTGAACATGTGAAATTAAGCATGTTCATGGGTTGGTCTCCAAGGTCAGGGAGAAATGCATGGGGCTGTCTGCAGCTGTAATCTAGTAATAGTAATTTGTTAATGATTCTGCAATAGAACAAATTACAGTTTGTCAGCATTTAAAATGCATAAAACCAAAACAAAATATAAAAGTAAGTCTGGTGAACTTCTAGAAACAGTCAAAAGAGTGGCAACATGAAGATGTTCTCTTTGGTTGACTTTCTTGGGTACAGTTAATGAGCTGAAGCTAAGGTGTAGTTAATTTTGGAAGCTGAGGTTCTTCTAGAGAATACTATGATAATAATGTACCCAGGAGCTGTTTTAGTACTATTCTTTCACAGAGTCCTGGTCCAAAACTCTTTGAGGGCTTTTCACATCCGGTAAGTTTTGGACTGGGCATTCACAGCTTCTAGTCACAGATAGCTTTTCACCATATGTGCTAAATGCAAAGCAACATGGGCAAATGAGCAGCAAAATGCAAGAGAGCTGGGGGGCAAGGATGAAAACAGTAATGGGGAAGAGGAGGTAGAATTCAGCAAATGGAATGAGCAGAATGAGGAGAAAGGAAGGATTAAATGAGTAGCAGCTATCAGTGGAAGCTGAGGGAAATCTGTTTCTCAAGTTCTGGTTCAGCTTTCAGCCAGAACGTGTATCATGAGAGCTGCTGTCTTTGTGGTGGTACTAAAACTCAAAAGCTTCACTGGCAACATGAGACTTGTAGTGCTAGACAGATAATGCTGCTGTTGTGCAGGTATTTTGTTTCAGTGGGGACAAGGACAGGGAACTATCAATTCAGAATAAGCAGAAGTATATTTTAATTCATGGTTAAAAACAAGTTTATTTTTCACTTTTAAAATCAAATAAAAAGCTGTTTCATTTGTGTTTTCTAAGTGAAAGGTTATGAATTATAAAATGGAATATATTTTATGTTGGCAAAGTCTAGTTTCTATATAACATGCATTCAGTATTGATGAGTACATTTTTCTTTTGCAGGAAATATGAGATAAAAAACTGCATCCATCCCTAAAATTGTTTCAGGAAAATAACCCTGAATCTAGCTCTACAGACGCAAAATCTGCATTGTACCAAGCTGAGAGAAAACAAGTATAGTCTGTCCTAGAAAAACAGCTGTATTAGTGCAGTACAAATTATACAGTCATTTTCCTTTCCTGTGCTGTTCTACACTGCCACTCCAGAGCCACATATTCACACAGTTATACCTGAATTGTTTATTTGCCTTTCCTGAACTGGTCTGGTTACATTAAAGCCAATGTTTTTTTACTAGCAGTTCAAGAAGCGTGTCTATCCTCGTAAAATTACATCCAAAGTATAAAGTAGAATAGCTATTCAGTACAATATTCCATTCTTCTTTTAAATAAGTACATTAGGTCAACGTTTTTAGTGTACATAAGAATAAAGTGGGTAATTAAGGTATCCTTATTCAAGTAGGGTTTCATTTGCAGGTAGCTTTCAAGGGAAAGTTACACTTTTTAATGATTAGTAAGAGTCTTAAACTTCAAGTATTGTATTAACATAAAAATAGTATAGCAGTTTTCTACAAACTCTCTTAAAAGAACGTTCCAGAGGCATATTTAGGTCATGTTACATACTCAAACTGTAGTTTTAGTAATAATGATAACTACTTAAATATAGAGCATCACATTTACAGACACCTTGCTCTGTTTGAATTATCTTCTCTTTCTTTCTCTTTCTGTATTCTACTCGATGCAAAAAGCCAAAAAAGATCTGCACAGCTTTTACTCATCTCTTTAGTGCCACTCTGGATAATGTTAGTTGAAATCCTATTCTAAGGAATCAAATAGGTAATTTCTGAACTGATTAAATTTTCAAAACTTCAAAATCTGCATTATAAGTATTATATAAAGTAAACCTCAACCTCATTAGTTATAATCTAAATAGACACAGAAAAGTATGCCTACCTAGTGGATAACATGATGTTTAACAAGCACCTTTACAGAAGATTATTGAAAGGAAACAAGGTTGTTTTTCAAAAATTTTTAACACTAAAACATCCAGTAGGTAAGCGGGTGCCTTAACACTTTCAACTCTTGTGCAGACATTGAAATAGCAGATGGAAACAAAAGACCCAGAAATAAAATCTTGTGCACCTGACAACAGAAACAGCTCATATTTGAGTCAGCTGGCAAGCCATATAGATGCCTTATACTGCTAGTGAATATTGTGCTTCAATATTTTAGTTTGCCTCTGCTACAAAATTGCATATTCGTTGCATGTGTCTTGGATAATTGTTTTGTATGGCATAAAATTCCATTGACATGTCACGGGATATTGTCAGCTGTAGCTAGTAGAGGATATACTCGAGAGTTGGCTCCTTCAACATCATTATATTTATATTTATATTTTAGGCACTTCTTAGAGTAATGAAGTGTCATAATATTTAATAATCACTTAGTCATTATCATAATAAGCATAAACCATGGGATGGATGGTAATATACAGGGAACTGTGAGGTACTATAGCACATGTAATGGTTTAGAAATAGTGATTTGCTGAGATGATATATCCCCTTGGCAATTATTTCTTTAAATATACAAAATTCTCAGAAAAGGAAGACTCTATGTTAGAGAAATACAGATGTAGAAGTACAGATGAACAGCTTTGTCCAAAGAAGTGTATGGGAACAAGATGCACAAGGAAAAAAAAGAAAAAAAAAATTGAGTTTCAGTGGAAATTTAGACTATCCAGAGAAAATAAATTTTAGTTTCTTAATTAAGTGTTGGGGCCTAAATACAACCAATCAACTGCTGCCAAACTCTCAGTCAAGTATGCTAGGTCCAGGGTCTCTAGTGGTTGCTCTTCACACAACTTTCAAGCCATGAATGGTCTGCAAATCAGCTTCACCAATAGCTTAACCAGATTTCAGGTTATTGTTTGAAATAGACCGATAGTTTCAACTGGTTTCATCAAAGATTGTTCCCAGTCTTCGCTTTTGCTCGTGACAATTTGGAGCAAACTGTGCTGGAGGGAAGACTAATGGGAGAATTCAAAGACATAAAGAAGCTCTAAAACACAGAGAGCAGCTCTGTGGGATAGCTCCTGTAAAGTAGAAAATAGAGTTAATTGTACATCAGTATTAAAAGGCATCAGCTTACCTATGGCAATCACTTTAAAGAAAAAGATCACAACTGAATGCCTATGTTATACTGATACAGTGAGTGAATATTCTATAAATGAGTACTAGGATTTTAACAATAGTTTTCAAAGTTCTCTGAGGATAATACACTATGATCTGTTAGCATTAAATAAAATATCCTCAAAAACTTAGGTAATTAATATTTTAATTGGTAAACCAGTAGAAAATCCATTATCTGAGCTGTTAAAAATAACTTTTCATTCAAGTGTACCAGTCACAGACTAACTAAAATTTTCCTGTAACAGTCATTGGTTGTATAACAAAATTGCTTTAATGTTAGTGGCATGGCAACAGATCTGTGAATATAACTTTATTTATAAGTGAGTTCTTTTTCCATGCATTCATCTGCAGTATACACTGAATAAGCTATCAACATGTTTTCTGCAGGGAGTCAACACTTAGGGTCAATGGGTCAAATTTCAGAGCTTAATGTAATTGAAAAGATAGGGTATTAAGCTGGTGTACACAAATTCTTCTTCAAGCTTTTTATGCACTTGTTACACCCGTTCAGACACACACCCATTTCTCAATACATAATCTATCCAGAACTTCTTAATTTACTACGTTAAAGCAGGCACTAAATCTAAGACAACATATCTTAGCGTGGCAGGAAAGTAATAAACAGGAGAACGCAAAGAATCTAAAATGAATGTTGATCCTCACTATACCAGACCACACAGTGTAAATTCAGTTTATGTTTACTTCCTTGGTTAAAAAATTGAAACTAAATTATCCTAATTTTTCTTCCTTCTAAACAGGCAGAGTTAAAGTCGTGCAGAAACCTTGGCTTACACACGAAGCTTTGAGTTGGATGCAGTGGAAAGGATGGGTTGCACAGTCTTTACTCACTCGGTTCTGAGGGCAGGGTTTTTGTAGTATTAGAAGTAGTATTAGAAGATGATGGGAATCTATTTGCAAATAAATACACAGTATTCTTTATATTCTAATTATTAGATATCTATTACACGTAAAGTAATGTAGAAAAAAAAACATTAAAACCAAGGTGACTGTCTTTTTGTAGTCTCGGTAGCAAGACTCGTGATATTCATTAATTTTGTCACTATCCATTTGCATGATGACTGAAGATTAAAAATAGTATTAGGCTGGGATAAATTATGTGGGTCAGAAAATGGCAGAATACTGTCATGTCAAAGTATGCCTATATTACAGTCACAGGAAAAGCTTACCAAAGCTGGTTATCCATAACGCAAGAATTTCACAGAAGTAACTGCAATGCCATTTTATCCAAGTAAGTTTTAAATTAGCTAGTTCTTCTGCAAAGAGCTGGTATTGCAGCACTGTGGAGTTCAGCATATTTCAGGTTATAATCCATGCCTGAAAAGTCTGATACCTACTTATGTGTCTAGCCCCCACATAGGTCTAGAGAGCTGCAGCTTGAACAGCACCCAGACGATGTCAGGCTTACTTCTACTGCACTGCAGACACAATAGAAATTGCAACTGAGAGACTGTGAACTTTAAAATTATCTTGAAGACACTTATGTAAGTTTAATTAGGGTGTCTCGGACTCCTTGGAGAGAGTGAGTGTAGATGTTGGGCTGTGGAATGAAGCAGAGAAGTCTAGCCTATTCTCCATCATGTCTGAAGACAAGAACAGGATGGAGGAGGTGGTACAAATATCCCTCAAAAAGAATTCCTGTCAGTAGATTTTGAGGTAGGCGTGGGAAGTTCTTCATTTCAGCGGACAGCATGTTAGAAGTTTAGGAAGAACTGCACCACACTTCTGTGAAATGTCATACTATGTTTAACTGTCTTTGCTGGTGAGAACCTGGGACAAGATGCAGCAAGAGCTGAGGATATCTTTATTGCACACACTGGGGTTAATTGTAATTTTTTGTGGTTCAGCACAGTGAGGATCCTGAAGTGGTACAGATGGGTTCCTGTCTTCCTGGCCGGAACCAGAGGGCCAGATATTTTTCAAAAGTGGTCATTATGCAAGGAAGTCAGTCCTCATCGTGGTTTTCTAACTTATGTCAGTTGGACTGTCAAAGTATTAACTTTGGGATGGGGTGTGTGTGAATATTCTCAGATGTCTTATGACTTCTGGTTGGTGCACCTCAAAAGAATGTGAAGCTCTTGTTCACTTTTCATCCCCAGAGAGTCTTCCTGTCTTCTCCTAAGGTTAAACACGTAACAGCCAAGTTGTGTAATATGCCCACAATAGTAATTCTTGACACATTTTGAGCAAGCCTGGATACAGGATATGTCAAACCATATGGAAAGAAGAGATTTCACGATTTTTTTATTTTTTTTTTTACAAAACTAAATTTTTTGCTCACTGAACTTTGTTTTAATTAACTCAGGTTTGATAGTTCCTAGGCACCTCAGTATTTTATTTATAAGCTATTTCTGAACTCTGCTACAACTACTTTTTTTCCAAGGTATGAAAACACTTTTTTAACAAAGCCTATGAACTAGCAGAAATGTAATGAAAAGAGGCTGATATAGTTGAAATTTTTTGGCTTTAAGCTGTATACCTGGCAATCACAGTGTGTTTGTAATGATGCTAACTGGCTCATGGGGAAGCAATACTTTCTATTAATACACCACTCTTCACAATACGCAGCACCTGTGAAAGACATCTCTAGGTTGGTCTTCATTCCCTGGAGACCATAGTTCCTTGGAGTAGAGATGCATTACAAGTTCTGCAGTGCTGGGATCTTTTCAGGCACTGCACTTGCAAAATGTTCCCACTTTAAATAAAAAAAATACTTTGACCTTGAAACCCAAGAACTAATATCTAAGCATTCAGAACAGCTAGTTAGAAATTTTGCTTACAAAGACGTTGGGTCCCACCATAGGACCATGGGGCTGAGTTCCTGTCCCATTCCTTATACCCAAGTGGGAACCGAAACTTGATTTTCACTGCACAGGTAGCAGAGATGGAAAGAATTGAGCTGCTCTAATATAGTTTGGTGTTGGGGGTTTTGTTTGTTTGTTTGTTTGTTTGTTTTTTACCTGAGTTCAGTAACTCCTTAATATTTCAGAAAGAGCTGAATCTTTTCAGCTCTTCTCACTTTTCTTTCGTCAACAATCTCTCTTTATGTACTTATACAATTAAACAGATACATGGATCTTCAGCTGGGGCATCTCCTAAGCTTTCCCACTATTTAACCTATTACCTCTGACAGACTTCCTAGTAAGAGGTAGTAGTGATTGTTTCTAAAAACCTACATTACAGTATAGAGTGCCTGCATTTGTGTATCAATCAAAAGTGATTAAATATTATTTATCTTGTTTTTACCATCCAGGGTAAGGCTGAACAGTGAGTAACTATAGTGTAGTTGGTCCCATAATAACAGGGCTTCCTGAGGAAAGAGACATATCCATGTAAAGAATGATGGCAGAACCTGATCACATATAATTAACTTACTTATTTAAATTATTGTTGTTAATTGTTTAATTGCAGCTAATAAAAAATGTTACTGACCTTAACTTGTATGTCTATTTAAGTTAGTTATTATTCCTGTGACTGCATAGCCTATAAAATCAACTATAGAATTAGCGCTTAAGATTCCTCTCTCCATTATTTACTGTAAATCTTAACAAAAATTAAAATTAAAAGGTATCTCATGTCCCTGTTGCCTTTGACAACAAACAGTTATATGTTTGTAACTTGCTTGTGAAAAGCCAGAAGAGATACACAAAGGAGTTATGTAATAAAGAAGATAGTTTTCAAAATATTGATTGCAGGTAACAGGAAAATCTCACTATTCCGATAACAAGGGAAAATTCTCTTATAATCTAGTAATCTCTTTTGAAAGGTGTACATCAGAATCCTCCTCTTTCACGCAGGCAAGTGTACATGTGAAACTTTTCAAAGACCGATGACTCTTTCTTCTATGAACCTCCTCAAACCTCAAGTCCTGAAATCTGCACTCATGCTGATTTTTTATTTAAGTCAATCAAGTCACATTCATGTTTAAGTGGAATTCTGAGATGTCCACAGAGTAAGTATGTGCAGATCACCACATCCTAAGATGCACATGATCCACAAGAACAGTCATAGTATAGCAATCATTTCCTATTATGAAGCCCTCATACAACTTATGCTATTGTTTAGTGGGCCAAATGGGGATTTTTATTTTATTTTATTTTATTTATTTTCAAATATCATGGAATTGGGGCAGGAACTATTGAATCAAGTTGGAGCATATTTGAACTATTATTTCCTGGTGTCTAGTCTTTTTCTTTGCCTTCTTAACCTACTATTCCCACCATAAAACAGTCAGGTGTATCCGTCAGAGAGCCAGATGAGCACCTTGCATTGGTTTCATGAAATAAACCATGCCAGTAAAAGATCTGCATTATCTGAGGGGAAAACATACCTCAAATATTTCCCAAGTATGAGGTCAGTGTGCACTACAGCAAAATTAAGCCCTATGGAGTTAAAGATTGTAACACCAGAGATCACAGCTTCTCTGAAGAGCTTGTCTCTTCCCTGGCCAGGAACAGGCAAAACAGAGTGGAAGAGTAGATGAAATAAAACTGAAACAAAGGCTCATATCTTTTTTCCCATTTATGTGATCTATCTCAATTGCTTTCAGAAAGTCTAAGCCAGAATGAGCACACTTTTCTGAATTGGTACACCAGAAAAACATATCCAGGCTTTGAGGCTGCTGTTTTTCTCTAATAAAACCAATGTCCCATGGCATTCTCATCATTTCCTCAACACTAAATTGTCACAGTGTAGAGCAGTGTATTAAAAATAAATGTCTTTCCCAATTTAAATGTAAAAGGTCAGTTCTGAAAAGGAAAAAAAAATGCTGTAAAACTGCACGGCACTGGAGGTAAATGTTTAAAAGGGGTCTCAGAAAGTTTAGCTTAGTATTCGTGTGGAATTGATGGGCCAAATCTGAAGTTTTGGTTAGCTGTGAATTTACTGATAGTTGAATTAAAATTACTTCTGTAACTTGAAATTACTGATGCAGTTGGCAACAAAGTTTAGTTCTGCAAAATCTGAAGTGTCTCTTGTCCTGAGGGCAAACATGAATAGTACTTTGCTCTTCTGGATTAGAATATTAAATTTCTGAATTTTTCCTTTTTCCTCTACATCAGTGTGTCTGGCAGCTTTGGCTTTGGACCGCCGAGGTTGGGCTGACTCACAGCTATACAACTGTTGCTGCTCCTGCGTTAACATCCCCCACCTCAGAAAGCACGTTCTGCAGAAGTGACACCTCCAGTGATCAGCATGCGTGCAGCCAGGACAGGATCCTTCCCTCTAGCTACACAGTTGGTCTCAAGATCCCCAGGCACATTTAATAACAGTTTGAGAAGGAAAGATATTGCTATTAATGGTAATAACTTGAATGAGTGAATTGCCAATGTTCATCAGCCTATGAAGTCTACTGATATTTTTTAATTAAAAGAGAGACAGAAGGCTCAACCAATTTAAATTGATTTGATCTGAATGACATAGCTGACTTTTAAATCAAGTAACTACGTTCCTGAGATTGGTATTTTTTCACTCCTGTACCAAAGTGAACACAGACAACTAGTTTTAAAATGTACTCTAAATCCCTCTGTAACTCCATTCCCTCTTATACAGGATTTATCTGCAATATGGATTTATATTTAAACTTCAAAGCCTTATTGATGAAATAATTTATTGATGAAATGAGAGTCCCTGGAAGGTCACTAGCTAAATATTTAAAAAAAAACAAACATAAAGAATCTTGCTCTTTAATATTCTTATCTCTTCTAATATAGCCATTATTTTACACATGAATTATTTTGGAAATGATGTATAAATAGAAGTTGTCACTTTGAGGAGATGGAGGGGACTCTTATGAATGAATGAAACTTATGAAAAACGTCTGTTGAATCAAATAAATAAACTAAGATTTAAACAAGAGGTGCTTAACATCACCTGTGAAAGTCTGTGTACATAGCCTTAGGTTACATGGATATTACTACAAATTGCAATATATCAGTAAGATGTCAAGCCTAACTTTGTGAGGCTAGCTGAAGCCCCAGAACCAACACGAGAGCACAGTCTCTCCTCCTGCCCATGTGCAGGAAAGCCAAGGAAACCCAGATTTGCATCTGGCAGAAGCTGGGAGCCTGTGCCTTGTCCAGGAACAAGGAGATGTGGCTCATCTTGCATGGAGCAAAGATTCCAAGCTCTGACTCAGCTGTGGAGAACGTTGCCTGTGGCATGTTACTGCCTGTCAGCTGAGCCACATGGTAGCCCCTTGGTCCACCTTCCACACGGCACGCATGGAATTCAATGGAGCAGGGAGTACTGCTTGGGAGAACCTACTGGGCTTGCTGAGCTACTGTGTAAGGCAGTGACAATGTTATGTTCCTGCAGATGTCCAAAATGGACTGGTTATCCTTAAAAACAGGGTAGTCCAGCCAGTTCAAGAAGTGCATAGTACTATATCACTTTGAACACCATACCAGTCTGAGTCCTGCCCTTGAGTAGATGACACTCGTTACAGCAAACTAGTGTGGTGGGGTGAATACGCAATTTCTTCTGAAACATTTTAAAGTATGGTTTAGATTAACTGCTATGCCTCATTAATATTTGTCCAAGCATGCAATTCTCATCCTTCTGCAGAAGGACAGAGAGGCACCATACAAGAGATCTGCCCAAGGCAGCAGACTGAGTCAAGAATAAAACACGGAACTTTTGCTGTGGTTCTGGGCAGTAAATTTTAAATTAAGAATCTACAACATACTAGACAGCATGCATTCAACAGGGCCAAGGAAAAGACAGGAGCTGCAAACATTGGCTTTTCCTGTCTTCTGCAAATCTTTAAGTTTAAACTTCCACCCTTGCGAGGCTGATAATCTCCACACTAGTGTATACTCTCTCACTTTTTACATCATCTTCTCAAAGAAAGGATGTAACTTTTAAATAATTTCTTTGTGCTTATGCTGCATGATCTTTCAATCATTACTTTGCTTAGGAGAATTTCTTCTTAGGGAAGCAAGTGCTTTAAAGAATACAGAAATATATATAACTTGCAAAATGTAAAATATTTGTCACTGGACTGTTACTGTAAGAATTACTTGTTACTGCAGAAAGAGGAACCTGCATGTGAACTGAAACTCAATTTGATAGGGGAGGGAAGAAAATACCTGTCATCTGAATCACTCAGTTTGAGACTTCGAATTATTTCCATCACTTGGAAAATAACTCTAAAATTGGTGGAATGTTAGTGGAGTTCACTGATGGAGCAGCAAATTGCTTTTGTTCTAAGAAGGCATTAAACTCCTGGGTACCTACAATATTGCCTTTTTCCTTACTGTTGTGACAGTGAAGGACAATCAACAGACCAGCGTGACAAAAGGTCAGGTGAATGTAAATACTCGGTTCACAATTGGTTGTGATTTTAAGGTCAGTCTCATGTGAAAGTTCAAAGGTCTAGGAGCAAATTCAGGATATTTTTATATGCAGTTTTCTTCCAGACCCAAAAGGTGAAATCCCATGCATCACCTATTTACCTAGTAAAGTTGACTATAATTTCTCTATTACTGAGCTTTGCTGGCTGACATTGTGAATAGGTAGTCTAATAGAATATGAAGGACTGGAAAGAGTCATATACAAAGGAACAGGTGGAGTCATAAGTAAGATATATCATTTTGAATTTAAGTCTTTGCTTGGTAGAAACTCCATTGCATAAGCTATACACCCTCTAAATAGTTCATGGACTGTGGAAACACCTTTTTTATCACAAGGATATTGAGCAAGAAAAAGGGACAGGAAGAAAGGAATCTTTAAAAAAACAAAAACAAATGCCCCAAACAAAACAAGAAGACACTTCTTGTTGTTACTTCCCTCTTGTCTTCAAGTGATACAGTAATGAAAACTCCAAGACCACTTTCAAAGCACTCCACTCTACCCCTATGGTCTTCATTTGATTTGCCAGACATGGTTTTCTGTAGCTGTAGTTTCTAGCTTGCTTGCATGATATTAGCCAGAAATCAGTTTTTCATTTTAACTATTTAATGATTCCTGAAGTAATGTCTTTTCCAGTAGATAAACTATGTTTGTAAACAAAGGAAGATATTTTCCCCAGTTTCTGTAGACCATGGGAAACTCATCTGTAGGTGTTAGAACATCTTTCCATACAGGATGTATTACTTGATGCCCCCACATCATGTATGGGGATAAAAGTGGGTCTTGAGTCTTTTTGGGATATATGCAATTTGATTAATTCACTTCAGAAAGTCAGCTATGTTTTTTATGTCTATGATAAATAGTGAGGGAATCACGATACTGATGGTGTTAAAAAAGTGTCCCTTTTTAGGGTGGCAGAGGAATAAATTTATCAGTGATTTCCTAGGCATCTTTTGAAAACTTCTGTACTGATGCAGATGGATATCTTGGTGTTGGTTGGTTTTCTTTTTTGTTGTTTATGTTTTGTTTTTTTAAAACAGAAAAAATAAACTTGTTATAACTCTTTTTATAACTTTCTGAAAAATGGAGGAACATTATATAATATTTTTAAAAATGTAGATAATAGACTTGAGTGTAAAAAAAAAATGTATTTGTTCTTCATACAGAACAATAGTTGTTCTTCATACAGAACACAATAATTTTTGCCTTCTCATTCAAGAATATCTGTCTCTTTCTATAACAGCTGCTCTGACTACACAAGAGAAAACATATCAGTGTATCTCCACAGACTGGGGTTATATGTCTTTCTGCTTTCATACAAGCACATCTCTTCTGCTTATTTAACTGCTTAAATCTATGGTACAGTCTTATTAATAGGAAGAGTTTGAACAATGTAGAAAATCCCATATGTAAAGTTTGACCTTTGGAACTGTAGTCATGAGCATTCAGGTCCCAAGATCATAAAACTAGAAAGAAATTCTTTTAAAACAGAAAAAAAAAAAACAAAAACAAACAAACAAAAAAAACAGTTAACAGTTTGGACACTCTTTTGCAGTAAAAGATAGATCAGGCTCTGAAGGAAGATATTGAATTCCTGTTGAGTAATGAAGAAACTATTTTTCAGGTCTCTGCAGATATGTTTCTCACCTAATCTGTAGCCATGACATCACCGTCAGCTCAACAACATGTGGGTTGCAGTGAATTTTATGGTCAAGAGCAATGCAGCAGCCAGTGTGCCTACAATAGCGCAAGCGTAGTTTCTCTTGGACTTTTTTCATTAGAGGATATTACCAGGTGTATAAGTTACAATATGAATATTTTGGTGCACTATTCCATAAGCTAAAATTCTAATACTGATAATTTTTCATGTTTTATACCATGCAGGATGTTTTCTTTCAAATAGTTCTTTTGAAACCTTTTCTACCTGTATACACAAAATCCTCATAATGGTTACGCATCTAGCCTGCAGTTGCCTAGTACTTTAACAGACATTGACAGACAGACAATCATCCTAATTGTCACAATTTGCTTTTGGGAATGTGCCTATGGATCCCACTGAATTAAACAGGAACTGCATTTGAGGGAAAAATTTAGCTTTTGCCATACTGTGAAATTAAGCTAAAATTATTCTGTGGCATTCCAGGTCTTCTTTAAATACACATTCCTGTCTTGTAGGATTTTTAAAAATCTTTTCTTCCATTTTAACTGTACAGATTGAGGGCAGACTTCTTCTAGACAAACTTTTTTTCCTAACTAATAAGTACAAAATCACATTTTATGTATTTATATTTTCCAAATATCCTTTATATGTTCCAAAATCACAGAATCTAATCAAATCTGAGCTACCTAGTTCATGTCCCTCCATTATTCCTGGGCAGAAAATGGGAAAATACTTAGAAATTGCCTCTGTTTTTAGGCCATGAAATGTTTCTTTGGCAAGTGGGTCTATTTTATTTTTTAATACTGTCGCTATCTACCACTTCTGTTCTGCTCTGGTAGGGATGAATCAATCTCATCTTAATAAAAATGTATCTTTCCAGACAGTTTCCTTAAAGCATTCATATAGAGTACAATCACTTTTTAAAACAACTTTTTAAAAGTTTATATCTTTTCAGAGGTTTATGATATACAGCCTTTTCTTTTGCAGAGTAGAGATTAAAAGTTCTGATGGAAACCCAGCAAAAGTCAGAAGATATTATTTTCTGAGACAAAATGCTATTGATTAGCTCATATCACACCTCACTGTGTGAAGCAGCAGCTCCTGTCTCAAATCAAGTTCAGCATCTAGTTAGAAGCTAAAAGCAGCAACTTTCCATATATGCCTGTCTTCAATACTTCATCCTTCCAGCTTGTGATCTGGCCCCATGTACCATTTAACATCTGCTCACATACATCTTTGGCATCTGTATTGTAACTTCTTGATTTGTGACTATGCTGTCTATTCATCTTGATTATTTTCACAGCATCTGTGCAGATACTACAATGAAGTATACTTAGCATTCTCCAGAAATGTCCTGAGCAAGCCAAAGACAACTTCAAGATTTCTTTTCCCATGAATTAAATCTTGCTATGAACAATGAATTATCATACGCCTCGTATTGAAAGATAATTTATTTGCTGCATAACTTTAGAAGCAACTTGGAAACTAACAGAATGACTTGCAAAATAAACTTTATTACAAATGCCTGAATTACACTGACATACAAAGAATCTCCTGGCTTCTGTGAAATTGTTCACGTAAGTAATCACTCACCAAACAACGTCAGAGCTTAGTAATGTAATGCACTATTTAACACATGAAATCGTCCTGCTTTTTACTATTCCTTCAAGGTTAATTAAGTTAATTTTGTTTGATATTTTATGCTAGCTTTCCATCAGTCTATCAGGGTTGATTTTCATTTCAAGTGTATTACATCTTTGTCCATTCCACCTAATTTGTTGTAAGGTTAGCCTGCGTATTTGAAATGCAATTTTTTAATCAGGACTACAATGTTGTATCCAGCTAATATCAACAGTGCTAGAGTAGGCTGAGGTGATCAACACAATTGCCACAAAAAGAGAAACAAAGTCTCTTGGTCTGTTATCATCTGGCAGATTACTGACAAAATATTTGAAAACAAAGATTTGAGAGTTTTGACTACATTTGTATTAAATCCATCTTTGCCATCTATGCCTTAATGAATAAGGTGTCAGAGTTTGTTTTATTGTTTTGTGTTTTTTTTTTTTTTTTCCATAGTGTTGTTTTTGTATACTATATCTCAAGGATCTATTTCATGAGGATAATGGGTAAGAGAATCTCCTATTTTCCTTAGTCATCCTCAGCAAGTTTAAATGAGAAATTAATAGGTCTCGGAGTTCTCATAAAGCTCAGAAAGAAATAGATCACAATAAATGGAGGAATAGAAATAGGAAGAGCAAAGAGATTCTCTAGAAAGTCTCTAGGGAAAAAAAAAAAAAAAGAAGTTTGGGTCATTTAATGACTGAATGGACTACAGAAAGAAGACCCTCCTTTAGAGAAATAGTTATCTGATGTAATTTTGGCTTTTGGGACTAGTACAGCAAACAGAATCTCCTGTATACTGTGCAGTGGTAAAATGCCTCTTCTGAGGCAGCACTGTTGGAGCCCAATATCCCAAAGGGCCAGAACTCAAGCTCTGGAGCCATCCATGAAATTTTTGTATCTGAGAATACCTTATGTTGTCTATATTAAGAAGAAAAAAAAAAAATTATCTGTATGCAGAATGCCTTCAAATTAAAAGAGCAGAATACAGCTTATTTTATATTCCAATAGAGTATGTGCCCCTCCAGTAGAAATTAAATTGCATTTGGAGGTTGAGAACTTTCTTTAGGAATGGATGCTGGGCACTGCAGAACAGTAAAGGACAGGATGGAGCTTCATCTTCCCTCATTTCATGCTGTCGCAGAAGGCAATGTCTTTCAACAGACAATTCGGATAAGTAACCTTAAGCATTTGCATTTGGGGGGAAGGTTTCCAAGCTCCCACAGCTCTAGTCAGTCACAGCTCATTGCTCCTAACCTTGTTTTCTCTTTCAGGATGGATTTTATCAAGCCTCCCGCTTATTTCACAGCCCACATGCTTTGCCAGCTGTCCTTGCATAATGCAAAACTCAAGGCTGTTACCTATTCAAAAATCAAAGTGTCCTTTGAATATAGCCTTTTAAAAGGCCCCTTTTGCAAACTTAAGATGAATATTAACCATAAACAGTAGAGGAGATCAGAAGAGATAAGTGAAGATACTTCTCTTTTTTCCTTTTTTTTTTTTTCTTTTCTTTTTAAATGCTCAAACCAAGCAAAGTATACGCATACAGCTTTTATAGCAAATCACCTTCTGTCAACGGCATGTTTCAATTGGAAGGAGCTCTTGACACTTGTCATGCTTGGGGTGCCTAATAGTCTCTTCTGTCAGAAGAAAATTGGGTTCCTAGTAAAACGTTTGCTCTAAAACTGCATAAAAACTAATGACTGTATCAAGCTATGTACATTGCCGGAAGCTACAGTCTGCTAGGAGAATTGCATTTTATTGGGAGGTTTGATATCATCATGCTGTCAAGGGCCTCACATTGGTGTTTGGCAGCCAGGACAATGAGTTCATTGAACATTTTATTGCAGGAAACGTTAAAGCTGGCCTGCGGCTTGGTCCCCAGTGGAAGCTGATAATTTTAACAATGATGCTCATTCCAAAATTTTCTAATCAAAAAGTTTAGCTTTGTCAGGTTCCTGAATGCCCTTCAAACTTGGGAATGGCCATTCGTAACAGACAGGGCAGGTGATTATTGTTTGTATTGCTTCTGAAATACTACAGTGATTGGCCACATAGCACAACCTGGGACAATAATGTAGCAAAACATCCTTGTAAGTCAAACATTAGAAGGGAGATGGAGAAAATTCCCATTTAAAAATAGACATATATAATAAATAAAATTTTCAATTCCAGGAACAAGAAAAAAATAATATGTTTATATGGAGGCATCTACTTCTGTCTTCATAAGGAAATGCACTATGAGAAAAATGCAGCTCTGACAGTAGTGAGACCAAGGGAAGCTAACATTTTAAGTAGTGGAGGCACTTCTATGGTCTCTTTTATATTCAGAACAGACTGTAAAAACACGTTTTACAGCCCTGAGGGGTGAACAGGGTGAGAGGAGTCCCAGGGGCCTGGGAAAGGATGTTAAGACTTGTTGATGCCCTCAAGGATTTTACAGATGGACAGTGGAATGAAGGTACAAAAGAGATTTTCCTTTTTATCCCTCACCTGGACAGCCTTCGCAGTGATGCACTTCAGCCTTCTTCAGTAAGGAAGGTTACAGTAATGAAAGGCAGAGGACAAGAGAAGTCCATGCAGATTTCTTCTGGGGTTGACATTCCTGAAATTTCCCTTAGGCAACGCTGCACCTGCCCTTTCCTCCCACTGGCTGGAATATAAATAACAAAGCTTATCCTTTGGTTGGTAAACTTTTAAAAAGGGAGTAAAATTTAAACTAACCTTACTTAATTGATTTTCTTACCTGAAGGCAGCCCTCCAGACAGCTTGTGCTATTGACCTCCTTGTCTGTAAAATATCAACTCCCTTTTTATGTTGAATGTGTGAAGTCAGTATTTACATAAATGTGATTTTACAGCAAATATATAGTATAAAATTGGTGTCTTTGGATATAAGTCATTTATTTTTGAGAAGATGTGAAGAAAATCAGGTGAGACACAAGTTCAACTAAAATAAATAAATAAAAATGCATTAATGATCTTCAAATAGGCATGCAATACCATGCATGGACAGAGTTGTGACCTTGGTGAATCTGGGAGTCAAAGCAAAGAACTATTTGCATTTTAGGTAAAAAAGCTTTTTGGGTCTGGATGAGATTTACATCTCCTTGATGTGTCTTTGAAAATTTCCCTCTGAGTCACATTTTCTTTTCTTTTATTTTTAGTTTGAAAAAAGGGGAATAAATTAAAGCAATGTGGGAGTTTTTTGGTTGGTGTTTTGTGGTTTCTTTTTCTTTGCCTCTTCCTCCAAACTTAAGCCCACAGGCTATTTTCCACTTAATGTATGTTTCTGGAAGGAAGTAAAATGACTGCTTGCTGCACTGTGCAGGGGAAGGTTAACCCAGGTGGGTTGCTTATTTGTTTGTTTCTAATACTCAGACCTTTGGGTTTATTTCTATCTGAGTTAAAGATCTATTCATAGCACATGTTGTCTACAGAAGAATCTCAGAAAGTTCAGCCATGGACAGTTGAAAAATAATCATGCATACAAACTTGATGGTAAGTTGTATAGTTAAGTGCTTTGTGTGTAGCTTTTTTTTCCTGGTTTTGTTTTCAAATAAACTGCTCGTGCCAGTTTGTGTCTTTTCAAGTTTGAGTTTCAGGGTTATACTTGCGTGTTCCTAATCTGATGAATACCTCATTGGATTTCAAATTGCACAGCTGTGAGTTGAAATCATGGACATCTCTGGTATTTAGCACTAACACTAAAATCTGGATTTTGATCTAGGTCTAGTAATAAATATTGCATTTATGCATTATGTATTGTATTATAAAGATATCCATGCTAAAGAAATATCTGGATGATCTGAAATGCATAAAGAATTTATGTGGTGTACAAAATCAGCATCAATCCTTTATTTAGATGTGGAAAAATGTTTGACATGTAAGAATACCTGCAGTTAGAAAAAAAAAAATCTTTTCAAAAGATTTTTGTGGAGTTATTTGAAGTCCTTGTATTTCAAGGTGTGGGGCATTAGCTTGGGAAGTAGAAAATGGAGATATAAAATATTTCTTGTCTGAATTACTATTTTGGGAAGCAAACTTTAGCTTCCTGTCCTCTGAATTGTTCTGGACAGGCTCTTGAACTTGTGTCTCCTATAGGCTAGGGAAGCACAGTCCATATTGACTGTAGAAGCCCTAACTCTGTGTCTTCTCCCTCAAGGTTCAAGCCTTTGGAAATGTTTCTCTTTTTCCACTGGACTAATTTTGAAGCAGAAAAATAATTCTCCTGAAACAAAACTCAACAAACTATTATAATACATATCTATAAAGAATAATTAAGTTATCTAGCCAATCCTGGTGTAGAGTACGATTCTGGATGCTAATGCTACTTCAGAGTTCAAGAACATGGTGTTCAAAGAAACAGAGAAACAATAAAGCCTGATATTCCCCTAAGGGCCATCATTCCCTTAATAGAGGATTTCCCTAAGGTTTACAGCCATCTAGCAATATTACTTCACTTCTCTGCATTGAATTGGGCCTCAGGACAGCTGTGTAACTGAAGTTGATGAAACAGAGTTCACTAAAAGGTAAAGCAACTCTTCACGTCTTCACCTTTTTTAGGTTTCTTCACATTTCTTACTTTGTACATCCAACAGATTATTATTATTTAAAATTATAAAGTACTTAAAAATGGGGATTAGTGTTTGTGATGCTTTAAGAAAAGGAGGAATTAATTCTGCATTTTTGAGGCACTTTACTGGATGCATAAGACAATTAAATATCTAATTTCTGCCCATCAGCCTTGAGCCACTTCATTATAAACGATATAGCAACA
Organism: Aramus guarauna; assembly: GCA_013400195.1. Taxonomy (NCBI): domain Eukaryota; kingdom Metazoa; phylum Chordata; class Aves; order Gruiformes; family Aramidae; genus Aramus; species Aramus guarauna. The sequence goes on along the minus strand of VXBL01000411.1, from coordinate 2,185 downwards.
ATTTAAAACCCAAGCTGATGGTTTCTTATTTATTGCTCCTTGCTGTTGCATGGGTATTTTTGATCCTATTGACACAATGGAAGTTTTGTTGCTAACTACCATGGGACTAAGATTATGCTTTAGGATTGACACCAATCCTGAACGCCACACCCGCATCGAGGTGAGACACCTTCACTCCCCACAACCACCTCAATAGCTTTGAGGCTGGAGTCCAGCTGGCAATGAGTCAGGTAACCAGTGGCATACGGAGGTGTCTTAAGCACGGTTTATGTGCCTGGCTTAGATTCAGACTGAAATTGCTGCCAAACCACAGAAAGTATGCATGTGTCATTCATGTGTTTGGAATGCAAAAGGAGAAGGATCTGGCAGAGAACTCAAGGCACCACAGGCTCAAGCTAATAACATTATATTCTGAGGTTAGGGTTGAGATCCAGACAGGCACTTATAACCCTAATATGTAGCTTGGGTGGAATACAAGCTCTTGAGTCCAAGTGGTTAGTACACATCCTGGTAAAGGTATCCAATGCTCAGTACAACCATTTGTACACTTCACACATTTTGTCTGGTGATGCTTTAACATAGAGTTTATGAATAGTACCTTAGCATTTAGATCTCCCCACAGAGAATGTTCTGATTTCAGCCCCTCTGTTTTGATTTCTCCTGTTCGAACATGGCAAGATTTCAGCAGGGTTGTCCCATTTCAAGAAATAATCTTTCAGCCTTGCCTCTTACCTGCTGGTTAGCAGTTTCTTGGGATGGAAGGCATTCAAGTAGGAAACTTTCCACATCAAACTCTTAGTGTCTAGGTAAAAAGCTTAAAACCATAAGACTGTTACATAAATATGTGGATGCCACTGGGTGATATACACACCTCAGGTATATCTACAAAAGAATGCACTAACGTAAGTGTTGAATGGGTTTCTATAGTGTGTCCTGTGGGGTGGCTCAGGTGTTTCTTTCTCAGAATATTAACTGTATCAATCTGGTACTCTTTCTGTTCAGCATATAAAATGTACAAATGCTCAGGTGAACCGCATTAATGTTACTCAGTAAGCCAGCCACTGGCAGTGGCACTTTAGTGATGCTTAAACCTTTGTCAGTGTGAGCACTCTAACCAAACTTTTATACTTTAGCTGCATTTCCCATACATTGTTCTCTTTTTTTGAAATCAAAATTTTGCATAAATATCCACTTCTCTGAGGTACCTTTGACGAATGACCTTGATCAATTTAAAAAACAGATTGTTTCTTAGAATATGGTCATAGCCTGGCTAATTGCACTCAAGTGTTCAATAACAACTGGAGAAGAAAAAAAAAGCAAACACAAAATCACTATGTATGCAGGTGAGTTATTTGGGTTCAGCATTAATAATTGTAATAAGAAGTTCAACAATTAGAGCATCATATTCTGCGCATGATGTAACACTACATACCAGAAGCAAGCAACCTGGTTTTATCAAATGTATCTGCCATAGTTCTACGCACCACTAGAAGGTTATGTTTTTCATCTACAGAAAATATTATATTATCAATATGTAATTAAAACATGTAAAACTTGGATGATACCCATGCCTTAACAAACATAAGATGATATGAAAACAAAAAGCAGATAGACTTTTTCATTATGGGACCAGATTTAAAAATGGAAAAAAGGAAATCTGAGATATGTGAAAAAGATCAAAAGTAAAGCTTTCAAACTCTAGAAATCCTTGGTTTATGAATTAATATTTCATAACCTGGAAGTTCATCCATTATTAAGAATCTTAGTGGAGAAATAAGTTAAAAAATCTAACATGTAAACATTATTCCACCTTGTTATATAAAAGGGAGATTAGCTTGCTTTCTTGAAATACATGAACAAAACTTTTCACATTCTGGCAACTTCTGTGCTACAATTTGACAGTTTATCTGTCAGTAGCTGTTAAGCTTCACTCTTGAATTTATTTTTCCTACTGAAAAAATCAGGAAATTAATATTGTGTATTCAAATCACCTAAAGATTAAAGGAAAGGAAGAGAAGAAAGGAAGAGAAGAAAGGAAAAGGAAAAGGAAAAAGAAAAAAGAAAAGGAATAGGAGGGGTTGAACATAAATCTGAAGCCAGTCTTTAGTGTTGAATTGTTTCAAATTGTTCAGTCTACACACATTTAAGAAGGAAGATGATGGTGAGAGGTCTGGAGCACCTCTCC
>VXBL01000406.1:23546-38897 GCA_013400195.1 Aramus guarauna | reverse complement strand
TACTCCACTCTTGTGAGACCCCACCTGGAGTATTGCATGCAGCTCTGGGGTTCCCAGTATAAGAAAGACATGGAGCTGTTGGAGAGAGTTCAGAGTTGGGCCATAAAGTTGATCAGAGGGCTGGAGCACCTCTGCTATGAAGACAGTCTGGGAGCATTGAGGTTGTTCAGCCTGGAGAAGAGAAGGCTCCAGGGACACCTAATTGTGGCCTTCCAGTACCCAAGGAGGGCCTACAGGAAAGATGGAGAGGGACTGTTTATCAGGGAGTGAAGTGATAGGACAAGGGGTAATGGTTTAAGCTGAAGGAAGGTCAATTTAGAGTAGATGTTAGAAAGAAATTCTTTACTGTGAGGGTGGTGAGGCACTGGAACAGGTTTCTCAGAGAAGTTGTAGATGCCCCATCCCTGGAAGTGCTCAAGACCAAGTTGGATGGAGCTTTGGGCAACTTGGTCTATTGGAGGGTGTCCCTACCCATGGCAGGGGGGCTGGAACTAGATGGTGTTTAAGGTCCCTTCCAACCCAAACCATTCTATGATTCTGTGATTCTATGATTCTATGACTCCCAGGTCATTCTCCACAGTGTTGCTTCCCAGCAGGTCAGCCCCTAACCTGTATTGGTACCTGAGGTTGTTCTTCCCTAGGTGCAGGACCCATACTTGACCTTATTGAATTTCATATAGTTTGTCTTTGCCCAATTCTCTAGCCTGTCCAGGTCTTGCTGAATGGCAGCGCAGCCTCCTGGTGTGTTGGCTGCTCCTCCTGTTTTAGTATCATCAGCGAATTTGCTTAGGGTACCCTCTGTTCCCTTGACCAGGTCATTGATGAATATGTTGAATAAGACTGTACCAAGCACTGACCCTTGGGGCACACTACTGGCTACAGATGTCTAATTACACTCTGTGCTGCTTATCACAACCCTCTGGGCTCTGCCATTCAGCCAGTTCTCACTCACACAACCCACATTTCCTAAACTTTCTAATGAGGATGTTGTAAGAGACAGCGTCAAAAGCCTTGCTGAAGTCAAGGTATACAACGTTCAATGCTCTCCCTTCATCCACCCAGCTGGTCATGCCATCTTAGAAAGCTATCAGAATGGTCAGGCATAGGTTCCCCTTGGTAAATCCATGCTGACCACATAACCTTCTTCTCCTTTGCATGATTATTGATAACCCCCAGAATAAGTTGTTCTATTGCTTTTCTGGGGATGGAACTGAGACTGACTGGCCTGTAGTTTCCTGGGTCCTGCTTCTTGCCCTTTCAGAATGCCAGAGTGACACTGGCTTTCCTCCAGTCCTCAGGCACCTCTTTTGTTTTCCGTGACCTTTCAAAGATGATTGAGAGTGGCCTAGCAATAACATCTGTCAGCTCCCTGAACCCTTATGTGTGCATCCCATCAGGGGCCATGGATTTATGGATGTCAAGATTGCCTAGAAGTTCTATAACTCAATCCTTCTCGATCAAAGGATGATCTTCCTTTCTCAAGACTTTCCTACCTCCAGGGTCTAGGTTTCCTGAGGGCTGGCCTTAGCAGTAAAGACTGAAGCAAAGAAGGCATTCAGTAATTTTGTCTTAAGAGTTTTTTTGATGTGCTTTCCACATACATGCTTTTGGATAGCTTTGTCAAGTTTTTTTGAGTAATAACTGTGCCTCTATAAAGTGTACAGTAAATATTACAAAAACAGAATTTTCTAAGAGTTTCACTTATGTAAATGGCATAGCTGGGCCACAAAAGCAGCTGACGATGATCAAAAACATGCATGTAGAAATTCGTCTTCATTATACTTTCCCTGACACCAATGTGTAATGATTGAGCCCAAAATAGGGTAATATCATTTAGTAGCTGTCAATGACTATTTTTGCTTTGCTTCTCACAGCCTCTGCTGAGTCCCATAAACTTTCAGCATATGCAATGTGTTGAGTGAAAGTGTTCCAGTTTCCCCCTACATTGCTTACATAACCACTTTGTTGTTTTTGAGCTTGCAAATGGCTAGCTTTGTTTGATATCCCCTGCCGCCGCACACTTGATGCCACTCATGATTTTGTCACTTTCTGTTGTACCTCCCTTTCACACCTCTCCTTTGAGCAGAAGAATTATTGCCTTCTGTCACTCCTCAGACAGAATCTAAACCTACCATTTGACTACCTTTGTCATTCATTCTCTCAAGCTTTTCCAGTTTGATTAAATCTTCCCCCCCCCCCCCCCCCCATGAGGATTAGAACTGCACATAATATTTTAAAAATTAAACATATGGCCTACCACAAATCTGTCAACTGATACAATGATATTCACTTATTTTCTCTGTTGCTTTCCTAATAATTCTTAACTGCATACTTGCATTTTTGTGACCTCCTAGGCACAGGACTGACATTTTCATAAAACTCTTTAGCTGCTAAGTATCAAGCTAAATGAAATATGTGAAATAAAAATTAGTTTTCATATAGATGAATTTCCTTTTATCTTCACTGAATTTCATCTGCCATTTTAATAACCAGTCATTCAGGCCACTCATATTTAATATCTTTAATAACTTAGTATGATCAGCAAATTTACCAAATAACAATTCACTAGTTTTCCAGTATATTCACATGTTCATAGGTGTTTTGAGAAGCATGGATCCCAACACATATCCCATGGAACTTGACTCATGGCCTCTTTCCACTGTGGAAATTGACCAGAAAACCCCATCTTTTTCTCCCATATTTTAACATTTTTTTAATGAATGCAGGAACTTTCCTCTTAGTCAGCTGCACTGTTTTCTTCAGTGTTTGGTGACATTGACACTGTGAAATACCTTCTGGGCTTTTTGGTTTTGGTTTTGTTTGTTTGTTTGTTTTTTAACTATTAGTATTGTTTCAACTTATTTTCCCAGTACTGACCTAATGGTCAATAACCTTCTTTCAACCTCCCTCAAATTCCCTTTAAAATTAGGAACATATTTTCAACCTCCCATCTCAAAAGCTATCAAAATAGTTTTAAAGAATGAATTTCACATCACAGTTACTATTTTGACTATTTCACCCCTGAGTGCCTTTAAAAAGTTTAGGGGTATGCCATCTGATCTTGATATTCTCTTCATTTCATTTTGTACCACCTCATACTGACAAAGTATGGCTTCATATGAGTTCACCCATAGAGAAAAACTCGTGTGTGAGAACCTACCAAAACTTTTTACAGCAAAATCAGAATTAAAATGTTAAGGTAGTTTTGTACCTGTAGTTTCTAAGTGCTTCTGTTTTCCTTGATTATCTTTTGGCACTACAGACCCTCTGCCACACTTCCTGCTGCTGCTAGTGCAGAAATAGAATTTCTTAACTCTTACGTTTCTTGCAACTATTTTGGTTAACAAATCTATTATGTATCTCGCTATTGTTTTGATTTGCCTTGTTGTGGATTTTTTTTTTTTAATTTATATTTAGTCTTAAAAAGTTTACAGTCCTTACATTTTCTTTAATAATCCAGCTATGTGAAGGATGTCTTCTTGCTCTCAGAAGTCTCTGATACCCTGCTGCTTAGCCATGTGCGCTCCCTTTTGCCCTTTCTCAAGCCTTTCTTGCTAAGCAGGATGTATTTGCTCTCTGCCTTCAATATAACATCTTAAACAGTCTCTGTGCCATCTGCCATGACTTAAGTCTTCTAGTGATTCCTTCCAGATTCTTCCTTACAGGAATTCTTGTTTATAATTGTCCTTTCTGAAATTGAACACAACTGTGGGGAAATTTCTTGGCTTCTGCAGCCCTGCTAGGATATTGAATCTAGAGAGAGATTCAGCTGAAGTATTTTGAACCAAATCCATCTGGTTTTTGCTTCTCTCATGGAATCTTCAGCTATCCAGTCCATAAAAATCAGCAATTTATTCTCCATAACCCTCTAAGGAAACTTACTGTAATGTGTGTAAGTGTCACCCTGTTCAATCTAATTTTATCTTGTCCTTCCAACTCATTCCTACAGTTTTCCCCCAGTAAATGTGTAATCTCAAACCACATGCTTGACTTCACATATTGCCTTTTCCCTGCTCTTTAGCTTGGATCTCAGTTTAAGTGTCAACCCTTCTTTACAGTCTCCCATATTCGCAAGGTCTCCTTGGTCCCACTTAATAATGAAGCTTCTCCTTATACTGTTTTTGCAGTTATACATGAAAATACTCCCTTTCAGCTGCTCTGTGACTCAGGGAAGGTCACTGCAGAGATCCTGGTCTGCTGCACCAATGCTGTCAAACCCCTGCTGTGGACACTTATTAAATAAATCACTCTTAAAGACACAGAAAGGTAATGGTACTTAAAAGCAGTCAACATAAACTATCCTTTCCCTCCCAGTCACTCCATAATTTATCATAGAATCATAGAATAGTTTGGGTTGAAAGGGGCATCTTCAACTAGATCAGGTTGCTCAAAGCTCTGTCCAACCTGACCTTGGATGTTTCCAGGGATGAGGCGTCTACAACCTCTCTGGGCAACCTGTTCCAGTGTTTTATCTCACTAATCATAAAAAATTTCTTTCTTATTTCTAGTCTGAAGCTACCCTTCTTTAGTTTAAAATCTTTACCCCTTGTCCTATCACATTAGGTCCTACTAAAAATTTTGTCCCTGTCTTTCTTATAAGCCTCCCTTAAGTAATGAAAGGTTGCTATAAGGTATCCCTGGAGCCTTCTCTTCTCCAGGCTGGACAACCTCAACTCTCTCAGCCTGTCTTCATAGCAGAGGTGCTCCAGCCCTCTGATCATCTTCATGGCCCTCCTCTGAACTCCCTCCAACAACTCCATGTCTTTCTTGTACTGAGGTTCCCAGAGCTGGATGCAGTACTCCAGGTGGGGTCTCACCAGAGTGAAGTAGAGGGGTAGAATCACCTCCTTTGGCCTGCTGGCTACACTTCTTTTTGATGCAGCCCAGGACACAGTTGGCTTTCTGGGCTGCAAGTGTACACTGCCAGCTCATGTTGAGCTTCTTGTCAATCATCCCTGAGTTCTTCTCTGCAGGGCTGCTCTCAGTCCCTTCGTCCCAAACCTGTATTGATTCTTGGGAGTTTCCCCAACCCATGTGCAGGACCTTGCACTTGGCCTTGTTGAATCTTATGAGGTTCGCATGGGCCTGTTCTCAAGCTTGTTCAGGTTCCTCTGGACGGCATCACACCCCTCAGGCATGTTAACCACACCACTCAGCTTGATATCATCTGCAAACTTGTTTAGGGTGCACTCAGTCCCACTGTCTGTGTCACTGATGAAGATATTAAACAGTACAGGTCCCAATATGGACTGCTGAGGGACATCGCTCATCACTGATCTCTACCTGGACATTAAGCAGTTGACTACTACCCTCTGGATGCAACCATTCAACCAATTTCTCATCCACCAGACAGTCCATAAGTCAAATCCATCTCTCTCCAATTTAGAGAGAAGGATGTTGTGGGGGACCATGTCAAAGGTCTTACAGAAATCCAAATAGATGACATCTCTAGCTCTTCTATCCACTGATGTAGTCACTCCATAGTAGAAGGCCACTAGGTTTGTCAGGAAAGACTTGGCCCTGGTGAAGCCGTACTGGCTGTCCATGTCATCCCTGTCATCCATGTGCCCTGNAGAGGGGTAGAATCACCTCCTTTGGCCTGCTGGCTACACTTCTTTTTGATGCAGCCCAGGACACAGTTGGCTTTCTGGGCTGCAAGTGTACACTGCCAGCTCATGTTGAGCTTCTTGTCAATCATCCCTGAGTTCTTCTCTGCAGGGCTGCTCTCAGTCCCTTCGTCCCAAACCTGTATTGATTCTTGGGAGTTTCCCCAACCCATGTGCAGGACCTTGCACTTGGCCTTGTTGAATCTTATGAGGTTCGCATGGGCCTGTTCTCAAGCTTGTTCAGGTTCCTCTGGACGGCATCACACCCCTCAGGCATGTTAACCACACCACTCAGCTTGATATCATCTGCAAACTTGTTTAGGGTGCACTCAGTCCCACTGTCTGTGTCACTGATGAAGATATTAAACAGTACAGGTCCCAATATGGACTGCTGAGGGACATCGCTCATCACTGATCTCTACCTGGACATTAAGCAGTTGACTACTACCCTCTGGATGCAACCATTCAACCAATTTCTCATCCACCAGACAGTCCATAAGTCAAATCCATCTCTCTCCAATTTAGAGAGAAGGATGTTGTGGGGGACCATGTCAAAGGTCTTACAGAAATCCAAATAGATGACATCTCTAGCTCTTCTATCCACTGATGTAGTCACTCCATAGTAGAAGGCCACTAGGTTTGTCAGGAAAGACTTGGCCCTGGTGAAGCCGTACTGGCTGTCCATGTCATCCCTGTCATCCATGTGCCCTGGCATAGCTTCTAGGAGGATCTATTCCATGATCTTCCCAGGCACATAGATGAGGCTCACAGGTCAGTAGTTCTCAGAGTCTTCCTGGGATTTAGATCATGTTAAACTCACAGCTTCTTTCCCAACCTCCTTTAGATTTTGCCCTAGAAGCTCCTGTCTCCTTTTTTTCTGCCACAGACACCAAGCAGGTCCATGTCTCCTGATTCCTCCTCTCTTTTGGCTAGCAGAAGTCTCTGATACCAAATGATATGTTCTACCTCACAGCTGGTAGGTACATTCTGGTACAGTTGTCCCCTGATGGGCTCTGGTTCTGCCAGATGCCTGAGCAGCAGAGTCCTACCTTCAGAGGGAGCCCCAGAGTGAGGCGTTGGCTCCCTTCCTCCCATCCCTTCCCCGGTAACACTGTCCTGCACCAAAACTGGCATGGTTATCCTGTGGACAGGTTTTATTTACAATGTCATTGGAGAGCCTTGTTATGGACTGAGCACATACCCCATTAGAAAAAAAATCTGTCCCTTCGGAATATTCATGCCATGTGACACTTGGGGCACTTGTTGATATCAGGACAGGGATACTTTTATAAAACCATGGTGATCACCAGAATTTTGCAATCTTTTGGTTCCCCTTTATAAAACAGCTATTTTAACATATCTGTATTTTTGTCATGAATAATGGTGGTCTTTGTCTTTAAAAAAAAATTCAAATGCTGAAAGTATGTCTTGTAGACACATCCAGAACTGTCAGCTTTTTATTTTGCACATCTCATCATTTCAAGCATATTGGTTGCTCCAGATAGCTTTTCAGATGCTGGATAATGAAACAGTGCACTATTCTAGAATCACTTCTGCAGGCACTCCTTATGTACACAACACCCATAAACCTACCAAAGCATCCATCAGTCACTATAATGTCACCCTAGTTGAAAAGGTTCTGCTGGTCTGTGTCAATGTTTAACCTAAGATAATGGAAAAACTACAATTTTTGTTGTTGTTGTTGTTGTTGTTGTTTAATGAGATAATCTCATTGTGTTCTCTGGTTTTAAACTTTATGAAAAAATATTTCAGTGCTGATTATTTGCCAATAATTTCCAAAATTACAGTATAAACTTATTGTCCTGTGTTGAAGTGTTATCTCAGGGCAGTATCGGCATAGCATACAGACATTAGCTCAATTTATATCACAATATTGAATACTTACCTAAATATCTAATTATTTAAATCCTCAAAAATCAAAAAATCCAACTTTACCCTAGGTCACAGGTAGTAGAATAAGATGTGATACATGTGAGTGTGTGTGTGCACACACTGACATTTACTTTCCAGTATAAAACTTCAATTAATGCAGAATTGTAAAGAACAGCATGTGATTGATGAGAACCATGATTCACAGTGTCCTCTTCCAACCACAATTTTCATTTAAATTAGGTCCATATGTTGTTATATATTTATTATTTTTGCATTACACACATTCTGTAAAACAGGTCCTGAAACCAGGTCATTATTTTTCATATCTGCTGTATTTTTCTGAAGAAAATTGTGCATTGCTCCAGGTGTTTTTTGTACAATAAAATTTTCACACACAAGCTGATCTAGAACTTAGTATAGCAGAAAAGTATTTGCAAGTAGTAACAAATTATTTCACTAGATTTTTATTGGGCTATCTTCAAATATAGATGAATGCATTCTGTTCACAAAAATAAGAGCTTTTCCAAATATTATTATTAGATAATAATGGAAGTGCTCATATTAACATTTTGAAATTTTCTTATTGTTTCAAAAATGTTGTCCCTTCTTTAAACAATTCTGAATATTAGTCTCAAAGACTAAGCTCTCCAATTTTAAAATATAGGTTATCCGAAGAGGGAACAAAACCAAGCCCATGCAAGTTGTGTGTTCAAATATGTTATTCTAATGACACAGAAATGAAATTACAGTTAAAAGACTGTAAGCCAACCATAAGCTAAAATGTACGGGAACAAAACACAGCCATCATTCTTTAACAAATACAAAGGTGTCATTTAACCATTGCACCAATGGAAATTGACCACTAATCTTCTTTAAAAAAAGAGTCAAACCATGAGACAATCCCAAGTTTACCAAATAAGGGAGGCTAACATTCACTTAATTATTTCATCTTGTGATTTCCTGACAAACTGTAAAAGCTATTTATGGCTTCAGAGTCACAAGCAAAAACAGAGCTCAGGTCTTTCTCCAAAAAATACAATAACATGAGCATCTTTTGCAGTAACAGGACTTGTGGCACTTACTTCAGCAGAGCTGGCATTTCATTCATCAGCGGGGAAGGGTGCGCATGCGTACACACACAAAAAAACACACACGCATACACTAGTTAGTACATTAGAGCAGAGCAACACATTTTTAAGGTATCTGCCCTTTACAAAGTTAACCCACAGTTTAAAAAAGGCTTGAATTTTCCATTTTTTGTTGTTGAAAGAACATTTTTCTGTTAGTGAGCACTTAATAGGTTCCATAAAGTAATGAAAATAAAGAAAAACCTATTCAACTTCACAAATCAGATATATATATATGACTGGATTTAAAATGAATGTTTTAAGTGAGCTGGGAATCACATGCTTTACTTTTCTCTTAAAATTACCCACAGGATAATGGACTAAGAAAAAAGGAAAAAATATATTTTTATTCAAAACAGCTCTAGCATTGAAATGTTCAATAACTTGATAACAAAAAACTGCAGTAGGTGGATAACAATGACTCTTCTTAACTGTAAACTGCAGATAGTTCTAAGGAACAACCTCTTATTCTGTAGCTTCTCAAATTATTTTTGATCAAATATTATCAACTTCATGGCCTTGTCAGTATGCTAAACCAAACCAAACCAAACCAAAACAAAAAAGTCCTAACACGCACACACACCAAAAAAAAAACCCCAACCCCAACCCCCAAAAAACCTAAACCAGTTTTTGAATAAAATGAGACAGCTGAGAAATGGTCTCTGTATAATTTGGGAAACCATCATTATTGGATTACATTCCTTTCATTCTTAAACATTCAAATCTTCACTTGCTAAAACTCACTGATAATAAAAAATCTATCCCATTATATAATTAGATTTATTTGTGTGGATATTAAAATAAACTATGTTCTGAAATTAAGAGTTAAAATACCTCCTCTTGTTTTCCATACTTATTTACCTGTATAAATATACTTCATCATTTTACAAATTACAGTATTTATATTAAAGCTTTCGGTCAGCAAATCATTACAGCTTAACACAAACAATTCCTGTGTTTTGGTTCTGTCTTTAAATCATTTTTGGAGATAATGAAAACCAGTCAAAATGAGTGACTGCAAATAATATAAACAACACATTTATTTAGAAAAATAAACTAAAAATGCTGCTTGTCTGTTAGATTACTCCATGAAGTATAGACAAATGGCTAGAAAAAATTTATGTCAAATACATATTACAAATGACTTCTTTAAGGGTAACTGGGACTATGTCAACGTTCAATAGGAACATTTTGGATGTATAATTCAATAGACTAAATTTCTTCACTGCTAATATGATAAAAAATGGATGCTATTAAAAAAGATTATATCCCCGTTTTAAATACACCTTATCACATTGATGCTTTTTCATATATATACATATATATATATGTATGTATATGTATGTATTTATTCAAACCTAAGAAAGGACCATAGTCCTTTCTGTGAAGAGATCCCCATAGTGAAAGAGAGCGCAAATGTTTTTCTTCAGTTCTAACATTTTAATTCCTTTTGGAGCCCCGGCAAAATATAGATTGTTGTGGTCAAAAATATCCCGGGGCCATCTGTGCAAATGGTGGCGCACATCGTTACCCTGAATGGAAGTGACAGTGCAAATACTGAAAGTGCATTGAGATGCAATCTCTAACAGCTGAACTTCTTCAAAGTTGGGTAGAGGACAGGAGACAGCATCCTTTTAAGCAATTTAACATTACTGATGCCCTGTTCCTGTATGGCTTTGAATATGTACAAGGGACGACAGAGGTCTTCTTTCTCCACAGACGGTAACATTCCTCTGTTACAGTAAATGCATTCATTTTCTGCTATCACCTAAATGCTTCATTTCCTCTTTTGGCTACATATTGAAATATTTTTGGATGCTGGCTGGACCCATGAAAACCTCATTGTTTGTTACTCTGGTTGCTTAACACAGAACTCAAGTGTCAGGCTTGGAGAGAGCCGTTTCTGGAACGGGGCAAGACATTTAGTCCTTTTTATTCTTCTTTTCCACTAAATGGAATTTAAGGCTGTGGCTTTTGCCAGGACTCAGCTTGTAGCTGTCAGATCTGAGAAAGATGATTCCATGCAGATTATACTTGTGATCAGTTGTGCTCTGACTTGAAGGGCTTTTCCATTCTCCATGAAGGGTCAGGTTCCTGGTTACTTCTCAGATCTGGCCTGCAAGAAGTCACAAAGACGAATCTGATATGCAAGAAATTAAGTGACGTGCCTCCAGCTATAGATATTCCTTCAAGCCTGAAGGTGCTGTTAAAAAGAAAAGAAGACAAAGTTATTAAAATGTTACTTTAAATAGACAATGTTAATAGTAAACAAAGCAGAATTTTCAATGATCTTTCCATCTTTCATGTAAGCAAGAGTTCAAAGAATCATGATATTTTGAAACTTGAACTTTATTATTAATGTAAGCCTTGGTTCTCTGCTGGACCAAATGTATTTAACTTCAATGGTGTCTTTGGAGTCACACTGTATTACACCACTGAGAAACTGATTATTACTATCCTAGGTCTCAGAGTTCATGGTGATGCTGAAATTATGGTTTTTTAAATTTTTTTTAATTTTTATTTTTCAGAAGTTTACCCTTTAATTTTTTTTTTTTAACTATTATACTTGTTCAGAAGGTTACCCCACCTAACACAACAATTCAGCTTAACAATATGCCTTAGGGTACAAAATGAAACAAGAACTTCTAAGATCTTAAAAATAAAGAACTATACATTAAGCTTTTGAAAAAACCTCTAAGAATTCAAGTCTAATTTAACCTGAGAATCTGGATTCTAATCTCTGTTCTAAAATTAAATAGAAATTCAATTCAGCAGGAGTTTCTCACCTGACAGGTAACTTTCCAAATCAATAAAATACTATATAAAATTTTTATTTGGATGTTTCATATTCCCTTTTGTGAAACTGCTTTAATTTGTATAAAACACTAAATTAGTCTTAGAGTCAGTGAAAGAGAGTAATGCTCTAATCTAGTGTTGTGGTTTACTGTCTCACTGAATTTCCTTACTTTATGTATTAGACAAGATAAAGCAGGATCAAAAAGAGAGACCTTGGCATACTTACCTGTTGGTAGCTAGGGCACTAACTTGTGTTAAATGATTAAATTCACACCTCCTGAGGAAAAGAACGAGAACTTCCTCTTCCAGTGCTGGTGATTTACACCCAGAGCTACATACTGCAAGGGGGAGGAAAATTACTTCTTTGCCATTAGTTTTATGAACTATTCACATTTCCTTTTATTTCACATTGACTGGAATGCTTTAATTTGATAAAAATCGTCAAGGAGTAGGACAGAATTTCACTTTGGCAGGGGAAAAAAAAAAGTGAAGCTGGTGTGCTGTGAACACTTTTTATTTTTTTACCCCACAACTAAAACAAAATATCAATTATTCATGGAAACTTTACGTTCAAGACTGTAACAGTGTCCCAATGTAACCGAACAGCCTAGCAAACATGGTGTAATAAATTTATGACAAAATTGGCCTTGAAGGAAATTTTTTTCCGAGTCAACTATTTATGGTTTAGCTCACATTATTAATGAAAAAGATGAGTATCCTAAACAACTGTTAACAGCTTATTTTTTAACTGAGGAGTGTCTTCATATCACTAGAAATGCACAACCCCTTTTCAGCTGTCACACTTTCTGGGTTCAATTACATTTGGGCTAATGATTTGTGTATGTTAATACCTCATAAAAATCACACACAAAAAAAAAAGATGGTATTGCCCTTGAGCTCAGCTTAATGCTCATGAAACAGGATGAATATGGTACGACAAACATACATGTAAAAGTAGTAGTACTACTACTAGTAATAATAATAATAATAATAATAATATAGTACAAATAGTATTTGTTCTCTATCAAAAAACAGTTATTCCTCAAACTTATTCTGAATACAGTACAATACAATGCTAAGCAGCTGTAGGCATGAAAAGCAATATTTTTTTTTTTCTTTTCCTCTGGGCTGCAATTCATAAACATATTCAATATCATGCTCATAAAACCAGTGCTATGCAGAACACTGCAGATAGAAAATATTAAGGGAAAAGGCTACTAAGGGGAACCAGCCTTTCACCTCAGACCTATGGGATGGCTATGCATACACTGGTTAGCATAAATGGAACAGTGATTTACAGTTTGGAACAAAACAGGAAAAGGATAGGAGGGGACATTTATCCAAGCGTAGCTGAATGAACAATAAATTTAGCTTTAAAGATACTCATTTACAGAGATATTCAGGTTCAACTCACAGTATTTAGCGAAGGATAAATACAGTTCGATTCTATAATGGCACAACAGGAAGACATCAAACAAATTATATAAAAGACATTTATCAATTTTGAACAGATGAGTGCAGTGGTGACTGCCAATGATCACAGAAAAGCATAATTTAAATGCAACTTTCTATGCTGGATGTAGTGCCTTTTATCAAGAAAAAGGGGAAAACCACTAGGAAATGCATTTCACATTCAATTGAAAAAGAGAGATTTACTTGATTAATACTAAGCTATATAATTACCACATTATTTTAAGAGTCTGATAAAAGCACCTGAAAGAGTAGCCCAATTAAGATCTCCATTATTTGAGCTATTTTAGCACAGACAGCATAATTTAGACTTATGTTGTTACCTGTCATAAGCACACTAGCACTCGGAGCACATGCCAAGCTATTAGTTGTACATATTTTTTAATAATGAAAAATTAATGGTAACAAAAGCATGCAATGAGTGTCAGGAGCATCATGTTTGTCAATATATGTAACTCATAAAATTTCCTATTTGTTACTTACAAACTGATCTTTTGAGATCCACTCAATACTTTTAATCTACATAGAATCACAGAATTGTTTTGGTTGGAAAAGACCTTTAAGATTATCAAGTCCAACCATTAGCCTAGCACTGCTAAGTCTACCACTAAACTGTGTCCCCAAGCACCACATCTATACATTTTAAATACCTCCAGGAATGGTGAATCAACCACTTCCCTGGGCACCCGGTTCCAGTGACTGACAACACTTCCAGCGAAGAAATTTTTCCTAATATCCAACCTAAATCTCCCCTGGTGCAACTTGAGGCCATTTCCTCTTGCCCTATCGCTTGTTACGTGGGATAAGAGACCAACCCCCACCTGGCTACAACCTCCTGTCACGCAGTTGTAGAGAGCAATAAGGTCTCCCCTCAGCCTCCTCTTCTCTAGGCCAAACAACCCCAGTTGCCTCAGCTGCTCCTCATCAGACCTGTGCTTTAAACCCTTCACTGGCTTCGTTGCCCCTCTTTGGACATGCTCCAGAATCTATTTACATGTTACAAGTTAACCTCATTTTATTTGAGACAGTCCTTTTCACTCTCTACAGACTTCTGCTTTGACTTTTCAGCATATGAATACTTTGAAACACTTAACCTACAATCACAAACACTAAAACAAAAGAATTCTGATGCTTGTTGAGGCCTCGCTCTACTCCTGAAACAACAGAAACAAATAAACCCTACACTGCTAGTGGTAAACAAAAACTTGCTTCTTGAAGCGTCCTTCTGCCCTAATATCAGAGGGGTGGAGATGCATGGCTAGACAAACCTCAAGCCTACTGCCGCTTTCCCACATTTGAGGTTCTGTATCTGAGATGTGCAAAGAGCATCTTCTATAGTGATATGGGAAAAAATATGGTGCAGGGAACCTGACTATTCATTCTTACTACATTTTTTTCTTGGTTTAAAAATAAGCTTTTAAACATAAGAGCTAGATAATATTTGGTACTATATTAATCTTTCTGCCCTCATTTTTGCCCTCCTTTTCATTCTTAGTCAAAGCAAATTTCATTAATTATCTTGAATGCACATCTGTGTCAAATGGAGGTACAACAAAGATTAGGAAACAAAGAGATACAAAAGACAACTAACTCCCTAACAGAAGCAACTTTATTTCTAATGATTAGTGAAAAAATAGCTAATAATACACTTGGGGAGCTGGTTACAAAGTTTATCTATCCAGTTTAGCACTGGCAATGCCATAGCAAGCAAATAATAACACAAAAATATTAGGTATGAAGTAGCTTTGCATTTGCAATGAGTTGTCAAAGAATGTTGTATCTATTGCTGGGAAGTTCCCTACCAATACTGTACCTATTACCTCTTTGCTTAATCATTGCCTTCTTACGTTCGAGTTGTTGGCGGAGACTAAAAGAGATGGAAGGTCTGACAGGTTAAAAAAGACACCACCACCCCATACCCGATATTGTCAGTGTTTTTTCTGTAAAATATCAGATATCCTGTGGTTTACATTTAAATCAGTCAATCCCTGAAGCTGCCTATATAACAGAAAATAGGATGATAATACAAATCCCTGTGAACCTACACTCACTGTTTAAAAATAATTTTTTTGAGTATATGACATAATCTACATGTCAATGGAAGAAACAAAACAAAGCAAAACAAAGAACCAACCAACCAACCAAAAAACCAAACAAAAACTTTTACCAGTTAATGAAAGGGATATTAGTCTCAGGACAAGTGAAAATTCACACAGAATATTTAAATGCTTTAAAGGACTTGTATCTGCTATTATTTAAAAATTTCAAGTTTTATGTTTCAATTTTTAGAGTTCAGAGGTTTTTTGTATAATTACATGTCTTAAAGTGACATGTGAATGGTTTGAAAATCATTCTCCCCAGAGTACATCTTCCAGTTGACAGGTGTAACCTTTTCTTATTCAGCCCGGAGCTAGGAAGGATGGATGATAAGTGAGTTGGCAGCCCTCCACTTGCTTATT
>VXBL01000406.1:3216-20234 GCA_013400195.1 Aramus guarauna | reverse complement strand
AAAACAAAACAAAATAAAATAAAATAAAATAAAATAAAATAAAATAAAATAAAATAAACCCAATATGTAAACATAACTAAAAGTAAAGATGTTAAATTTACCTTTGTAAACAGTTTTACCTGTATCATAGTGATTTTCCAATAAGAAAACAAGGAAATAGCAAAACTGGAAGAAATATAACAAGCTCTTGCCATGTGGGTATATAAATCACTGCACTAATCACAACTGTAAGTCAGCAATCAGCTGAAAGCTCATTGCTGATGCAACAAAATCTTCACGAACCATGTCAAACCTGAAAAGTATTTAATGGACAAATGACAAGCTGACAGCTCACTACTGAAAAGCCTTTTTCCACAACACCAGCCTCCATTCTGAGTGAAGTCTTACCACTCCTCCCACCAACACAGAACAGTAAATTGCTAGCTGCATCCTCCTGCAATCTTCTATTAAAAGTCTCAGTATAACTGTGAACTTATTTTTCTTTGAGAACCAAATTCTAGACTATTTTAGGGAATGTCTAAACATATTCCAGCTGAGAGCAGGTGAAAAGACACTCATCTGCCTTTGTTGTTACAATGAGCATCAGGTAACTGAGTCATCAAGAGAATATGGCTTTCCTTAAAAGGATGGGGAGATAAGAGGGGTCAATTAAAAAGAGTCAGAAGACTTCACCCTCTCTTTGCAGCTTGGGAAATGTCAGCTTCTGGTGTGGCACCTGAGAAGGAAGGACAGGAAGACAGAATTTGGTGAGGTTTTTTCTTGCTGTTTTTGGTATTTGTGGCTGTTGAGAAAGAATGAAAGCTTGCACAAAGCGTGACCAGGCTGGTGGTCATGTTTGCAGAAGCAACAGCTCAGAGCTTGGAGGAGACTTGATGAGGAACTTCAGGCAATGGGGAGGCTTTAGATGTGATGCTCCAAAACAAAGTGTGCCCTTGACAGTGCATCCATAACTGTCGGACATACTGAAAAGGGTATGTGTTTGTGGAGGTTGCAGAAGAGGAGTTCAATCCATCAGGCATAGGATGCAGTAGATGAAAAAGAGATACTTTGTCCTCTCAGTGTAGTGCTTGTTGCTTTTCCAAAACACAAGAACCATTCCAGCACTGACTCTCTGCTCTCTCATGGCACCTTCCTCTACCAAAGCCTCAAAGAAGCTAGCGGTGAGGTGCAGCCATGAGCTACTGGAGCCAAACTGCTCCATACAGAAACACAGAGCATGCTTCAGACACAGGGAAACTGCGAGTTTAAACTGCCTCAGGCAGAGGAAGCAACTCAATTTGGATTTCTCTTATCTCTAGCAGCAGAGGGTAAAAGAAAGGCAAAAACCTTTGCCTTGATACAAACACCATCTCCTTCTCCAGGAATTTGTAAATCTAGCACATCTGTCCTATGCTTTATTTATGAGTGAATGAAAAACAATTGGATTTGTGTCAGATAGAATATCTAAATGCTGAAAGGAATGACAGATTTCAGTTTTTCATTTTGGCCATACAAATACACAGCATAGGCTTTACTTTCAGTGTGAGTCAAAATACACTGGCTTTCCTTCCAGAATTACAATTAAACAGGATGGATACAAATGAAGACTGGGCCGTGCTGGCTTGCATTGCTTGAAATAATGCAGCATAGTGGCCACCTCAGAGGGTGATGATAGTGGAAAAGTAAAACTGCCGCCTTTTCTTTTCTTTTTGATGACTTTGACTCTAACACCACTACTGTGTTATCTTTAAGTCTCATTTTTCTAATGTTAATAGAAATATAGCAGTAGAGCTACAGATAGCAACCAAAAAAGCAAATCTTCTATCTTGCCTGTGGGGTAAAGTCAAACTATACACTAGTTAAAGAAGGGAATTATCTTGTATGCAAGGATTTTCTACAGTAGAGATTAGAGGTGAATAATTCTTTCCATGTATCATCCTTCCTCCTTTACGCCATGAATAGCTCCCATAAAGAGGAAAGTTAAAAAAGTATGAACTGATTAAGAGGTTAGCTGAACACTCTAGTAACTTATAAGAATGCATCAGCAGCAACTGAAATGTGGTTTCTGTCTTAGAGGTTTTAATTGAAATACAAGTCTTCTGCTGTTCAGATAGTAATTCTTTAATAAATCTATGCGTAGAAGCAATTAGTAGTAATTTTATTTTATTGCAGCTGTCAAATAGTAGCAGTACAAAAACTAAGTAGGATGATGGTGTCTCAGATTTTTTTTTTTTCTTTTAAGAAACAGGCAATCGGAAAAAAGTAACATAAAAGCTTTTGGAGGTGGATCAATATGCTCTTGATCTTGATCAAGACGATATCACA
Organism: Aramus guarauna; assembly: GCA_013400195.1. Taxonomy (NCBI): domain Eukaryota; kingdom Metazoa; phylum Chordata; class Aves; order Gruiformes; family Aramidae; genus Aramus; species Aramus guarauna. The sequence continues at coordinate 17,930 of VXBL01000406.1, read as the reverse complement.
AAGTTCTCTCTCAGAAAATTACAAGATTAAACAGATAAAACCCCTTTATTTAATAGGATTTTGAAATAATGGCCTGTTAACTGAGATTAGAAGGAAATTCCAAGGAGGTTATTTACATCATCTATATCAAGTAAAATGTAATTCCTTATGTTGGATTCTATAAGAAATAGTTAGTATACTAATAATTTTTAATAATATTTAAATTTCTCATTTAATTTTTCAACAATTAAGAAAACTGTATTTAAAACTCCCCTAAGGTGACATATTTTTCATAAATTTAAAACCTGGCTTATGTTCAGATATCACACTTATTCATACCTATATTGGCTACCTTTCAATACTTGCAAAAATGCCTGGGTACTTAAAAAATTATTTCCAAACAAAAATCAACTGAAATAATCATTGCTTGATTTAATGCTCTTACAATAGACTTTTCCTTTCATTTCTTCTGTCATATGTTACTAATGATAAATTGATGGATTTTGATGGAAGTTACAAAAGTAAAATATGTATTAATCACATAATGTGATCATTCTTACCGCTGAATCAGTTATGCTCCGTGTGCTGTATTTCAGGTTCACCTGCACCTTTCAAATGAGATGGTAATATAGCAACTACATGCAAGGCCACTGCATCCATCTTTTGTTTGTTCCACTCTATTACTTAGGCTGATGTCTCACACTAGGTGGACTCACGTGCGTAACTCCTGCAACTTCGTTGGCAGTACAGCCTGGACCACTAGTGGGATACCTACATGAGCAAGAAACCAAACTACACGTGATTTGCAGACACACCCCATGGTAGAGACAGTGATGACTTGCACCATCTCTTAGCAGACACCCCAGAGTGTGTCTACACCCACCACTGCTGGGTACACACACAATGGACGGTTGGGGTGCAGCGTTCCCATCCCAACAACATCCTGTATCCCACCTGCCTGGTGAGTCTCAGCTCCTGTGAGGGCAGGCAGACTCACAGCCAGGGTGGAGCATTTTAACTATAGTACATGCTTTTACTTGGGAAAATGATCATCTGAAAAATCCCCAGTTTAAAATAATAAGTAGTGATCTGGCATTTTATTTCTTCTGTAATTGGCTGAAATACTTCCATCAAGGCATTGTTTAACAGGTCATATTGTTGCCACATGATGCTTCCTATTTTACTTTGAGAAAAATGTAAATATTCTCTCCATGGAAATGTATATTGATACTCCTAAAACCCTGCCAACCTGTTGATCTTTTCTGCTACTCTTCCATGACTACTTCGAGTGACCAGGAGGCACTCCAATATTTTGATCTTTTCCTAAAGAAAGAGTTTGCGGATTTTTCCTTTTTTTTTAATTCCGAAACATGCACAGAAATCTGTTTCTTTTCTGAAGTGCAAAGTTTGTTAGCTGTAACAACACAATTCTGCCTTGCTGTCAGATGGCAAAGTATTAATTATTACAGAAAATACATAAAATACTCAAATCCTAATGGAGAGAAGAGCTATCCATTAATTTGAAGAAGGCTATAGTAAGGAATCCTAGGTTGAACATGGAAAATAAGATGAGATTTTAATGACTATACATCATTAACTACTTTAAGGTGTATTTCAAACTCATAAAGACATCATATTTTGTACCCACTGCACAATCAAATATCGGGCCAGAACTTGCTAAATAATCTATTTAATAATTTATTTATAGAATAGCTAAATGCAAAAAACTGCAAAGGTTTGAAATAGATGCTCTGATATTTAACCCAGGGTTTAGTTAATAAAAGCTTGTGTTACCTAAAATTTCAGTGTTTTAAAGTCACTTTCTATAGCTTTAGCTGACCTACTGAAATTAATTTTTACAAGTTTCACAGTACTTTCAAGAGGTGTATTTTCTTTATCCAGTACTTTATTTCATTAAACCTGTTAAATGCACAACTAACAATTATAATGATGCATTTTAAAGATAATATGAAGATAATATAAAGCTTTTCAAAACAAATAGAAAAATTATTATATTTGCTTAAGCCCTCTACTTGGATTGAGTATAAAAAAGAGCCACTAGTCACCTTGAAACTTTCCAGTAATTATATTTCTGTTTGGACACTATGCTTTTTACTTTAGTGATGAGATTTCTATAAAAGATAAATTTCAACCAGTTGAAGTGCCAGCAACATGTCTGAAGATAAGAATTTGTAGATCACACAAGATTTGTGCTATCGGAAAGAAAACATAGGCATAATAACATGTCCATAGTCCTCTGCAAATGTTACCATTTGTGACCATCAGTACAGCAACAGCAAAAATTCTATATTTTTTTATATTTGACCTTCAGTTATTCACATTTGCATAATAGGTATTTTCTTAACATATAATTTTTATTTTTTTTTAATTATACAGTTCTGATCATGGCCACAGGGCTGAAATTAGTTTGCGCTTGCCTCAAATGCCCACATTTTATACATCTGGTGCCACATTACACATTACATGTTACATCACGTCTGTTTTAAAGATGTTATGGACTATGAACCACACATTTCTCTGTCTACATCAGAGACACATGGAGGACAAGTAATGTATCACATGTAACTAGCTCTCAGCTGAAAAGAAATACTTTATTTTAAACTATTTTCTTAGTAATTAAAATGCTGGAAGTCATCCTACAACTTATTCTGAAGAAAACCGCAAGATCAGCTTCTCATTCAGGATCCCACTGTACTGCCTGAGAGGTTTCTGGGCCCCACCGAGGTGAATACAGCACCCATATAAATGTTGCACAATATTTTTCACAGTGATTTCTAATACAAAGCATTTCAAGGCAAAATTCTCTGTTAAACTTGCCCACGCAATTTGTGGAGAGAAATCTTGGGTACCTTTTAGACTTCAAGAGTGTTCACCTGCAGGGACGAGCTGCAGAACTGGCCCCAGAGGCACCCATTTATCCCATCTGCCTGTGTGGTGCCAAATAAGCAGCACCAGGCAGACACCTTTGCTGCAGGACCCTCTGGGAGCAGATAGGATTTGTAAAGAGAATGAAGCCGTCAGTTGGCTATGACATCAATTGAAGGCAGTGATGATCATCTGAGCACCACCTTTCCCAAAACTCTTATTGATGAATACTTCTAAAGAAAGCAAATTGTTCACACATTCTTAACTAAAATTCGCAAGACACAAGGTAGTATATGAAAACAAAATGTCACATCGCGACTTCAGTTTTGCTTTTATAGGCAGGTATAAGGTATCAGTCAACTGAAAGGATAATCTTTATGACCCATTTCCATGAAAAGTAATTTCAAATAGACTATGCCAAATGTTCAAGAAAAAGCAGTCACTTCCAGTAAAACTGAGCAGTGAGGGACACTGCTCTTTCAAAGTGAAGAATGGCAAAAAGAAAAAGAAAATACTTAATTTCAGTTTTGTTCCTACGCATGTCTGAAGTTTTCCGAAGTTTTCCAAATTTTTCCAAAGTTTATTAGGATTTCAGGTAGTGATGCCGTAGAAAACCACTAGTTTATCTTAACATGGTCATTTGAAGTTGATCTAGTCCTATCTAACATGTCACAAGTTAAACCTGATGGCACAGATGCCCAGAAAACCACACAAGTACAAAACTCAAAATTACTGTCTTGAAATGTCTGTGTTTAGTGACTACTGAATCCTGCAGATGCCTTTACTTAATAAAAGCTGCAGCTTGCAACCTTACATATTTTGCGTTTTGTAGATATGCAAAAGCATTCTGCAGGGCTGAGCTACTTTGCTCAGATGACATTCATGGTTGACTGCAATTCAGAAACAAGCATTCTTGTAACTAGTTTCCCTGTGAACATAGATTTTTTGAGTAAAAACTGACCAGATCATGTCCACTCAAAATGAAGTGATTACCTTTTTTTTTTCCTTTTGAAATGCATCTAGAGAAAGCATATAGAAGAGAGAAGGAAGGGAGAAAAGAGAGGAAGAAAGAAATTAAACTAGTAGTGAGAAAAGCAATGTTCTTTTCCCTCCTGAGACTGGATTTTAATCTCAGTCTTCTATTTAGAAGACAATCATGATTCCCAATTACAAATTACTCTGAGTGTGGGATTTTCCCCCCATTGTTTTTGCTGAAACCATGCAATTTTTGCAGAAAATCATGCATGAGTCATTCAGCAAGAGAGAGCATGACTGCAGTTAATGACTCACTACAGATGATGGGAGGATTCTGGTGAAAGAGGATTATAAACAAAGAAACAAATTTTATGCTAAACCTAGACTTGCTCCCTCCTCATTTTTAACCTCATACTATGCTCCCCAAAAGGATTTTGACAGCTACCCTAGGGCACTAAGCAGAGAAATTATAAGGAAAAATGGTCTCTCAGGACCTGAAATGGGATGTTTTCTGCCAGCATCTTCCTTAAACTAAATATGCTTCAAACACCAAAAGGTCTTTCAATTTTTAATGTTAGGTTTCAGTAGGGCCCCTGAAATATAGTAACATTTGGAAAAGGCAATTTGGATCTGTTGTGTAGACTGGATCAAAATGAAAATGGTTTTGAACAAATCTCCCCTCGGCCAGGACATCCCTCCAGGATTTCTCTACATTTAGCATTTTTTGGTGGCTTCCTACAAGTGAATAATCCTCAAAACCCTACTTTTTGGGGTTTTTTTTTATAAAGGTGTCTTCCTTGGAGTCTGCCAGTGCAACGGTGCTATAGTTTCTCTGCCCATTCCAAAATTTCCATCCACATGCCCAAACAGCTTGCTCTGCAACACCCTTTGCTTTTCTCCCAGGAGACATAGTCTACCCTTATTACCTGCTGTACCTGCAGTACCTACACAGTGCCCAAAAGCTAAAATGAAAAAATGGACAGACAGAACAGTTATACCAGCTGTCACACAGACACATGAGATGGTTCTAACACAGTCACTGCAATTTACCCCATGAAATTAACAGGACAAAATGACAGTCTCATTATGAAGTCAAGCCCAAATCATCCGTATCATTGCCTCCTCATTTTGTATTCTTCTTGGCTGCTTTGACTGGTAATTTCTTGAGCATTTGCAAGACACAAGAAAGATTAATATTTCTTGTAAATGACTAACTTTTTGGTATATAGCAATATAAGACAGCAAGTAATATTTCTCAGTTAGATACTCTTCCAGGATTTACTGACCACTAATAAAGAGATAGATAGATAGATAGATAGATAGATAGATAGATAGATAGATAGATAGATGAAACATACTCCTATAGATGGGAGCACTAGAAAGTGCTAGATAATATTTTCCTTAGGTGTTTCTCTCGATAAGTTTTCCAGGTAACTGAACCCCTGAAAAAAGAGTCAAGATTAGGAAAGCAATCAGAAACTAGGTTCCATGTCAATCAAGTTACTGCAGTAAGAGATTTGGGAAGCAATCGAGTGCTGAGATTTCACGTAATTTCCACCTATTTGCATTCATCTGTACATGTAAAGAGACTGAGATGCTGTCTATAGTCATTTAATCACCACAATTTTCATCCTTTCATATAGCCTGAACATTTTATGAGTTGGCTTTGGGATTATCTTATGCACTTGTGATTTTCTCTCTGCAAGACAAATGAGAGTGCAAAGTAGATGAAAACTTCCATGAAAAATTATCCTACAAGATCTGCTGTTACTTCAGAAATTACAATAATTATGATCTGTAGAAAGAACACACTGCATCACTGAGTTGCTTTATAACCTGTGATATTCAAGACAACAATGCCTGTCGGTGCTATTGGAATACCATGGTAATATTTGCAAAGTAATTCTAAATGTCCAACACTTTTAAAAAATGTTGAATTTCTATTGAAACAAATGAACTCAGAGGTGACTAACTGAAATGTAACTTTATGTGTTCTGCAAGTTTCCAACATAGGCAGAGGTAAAGACGTGTTTGGGTTGGTGTTTTGTTTGGTTGGTTTTGGTTTTGGTTTTGGTTTTTTAAATGGTCACATGATGTTTCACTCACATCTTGTACACTGGTATGACAAAATTATACTCTACAACTTTTATTAGTAAATTAAAAAAAGGAAATATTTCTTACAGGCAAAAAATAACTCAGAAGACAAGCATCTTCTTTTGACCAAGTCACTTCCTATGTAGTACCCATCTCTCAAAAACTACATCTAGTCATTAACTTCGCACACTACTAAATGAATTCAATGGGTCAGAGCATCTGCAGACAGTACACTCACACAATATCAACAAATACTGGAGCGACAGAAGGCACGTTCGTATGCTTTTGTGTTAAGGAATGGAAAGAAAGGCACTATTATGCTCAAAGATATTATTATGTGATAAATCAAGGAAGCAAGTGAATGTTAAATTATAATACCACTGATAGTGTCATTAACTAAAACTAATGAAAATTCTGATGGTTATAGTCTCTACTCCAACTATAAACAACAGTGACATATGGTACAAATAATATAGCAACACGGTGTTTTCATTTCAATTCACAAAGCAAGGAAATTAAGAATGTATGTGGTAGTAGAAAGACTGAATCAACTGTGGAAAGCATTCAGTGAACAGCCTGAAGGGACAGACTCATACACTTAGAGCAGGAAAAAGAATGGTGCTAAACATGATATCAGACAATACTCAATGTTAACACAGAAAGACTGAAACACAGTCTGCAAATTTATGAGGGAAATTCAGACTCACAGAAACATACACTTCATCTTCTTGCCACTTTTCAACTAATTCAAGAAAATTAAGACCAAACCATCCAGAACCACTGCATACATGAGGGAATTTTAATATAGCTTTCTCCAGATTGCTAAATCTGAAATAGCCCATGGCATACACATGCATCAATACCTACCTTTCATGGTACATTAATCTCTGAGCAAAACCAGGCTTAATACATGGTTTAGAAAATATATATTAACAATCTCAAACATATCTTCTGGAGAGAATTTCATGATTAAACTAGACATTACTATTAGTATCTGTCCATTAGTGAAACTCCACATGTTGATTGATGCTGAAATAGGCAGCAACTTTCTAAGCCAATTTCTTCAGATCATTTTAGTTACTTCCAACCATCTCACAGAGATAACAAAATCAAAGAAAAACTGAAGCTGGAGGGAGTAGGTGGAGTCCAATACAAAGCAGAGCAGGTTTTACAGTGGACCAGGCTTCTCTGGGCCTTGTCTCAAAGAAATTTGAATGTTTCCAGGCATGGATAAAACATGGCACTCTGAGCATCTGCCTCCAGTGCTTACCTTCTCTCTGCATAAGAAATATCTATACATAACTCTGATGCTTGAATGCATAGTTATTCAAAATTCTCAAAATCTGGAAGTGTTCAAAGCCAGGTTGGATGGGGCTTTGAACAACCTGTTCTAATGGAAGGTGTCCCTGCCCATGGCAGAGGGGTTGGAACTAGAAGATCTTTAAGGTCCATTCCAACCCAAACCATTCTATGATTCTGGGATTCTATATTTGGATATCGTTAAGCCAGTAGTTATAAAATAAAACAATTAATCTAAAAAGGAATCTGAAACTAAGACTTTGTATGTCCACTGTCTTCAGAATAGGGATTTTGAACGTAATGTGATGGGGATTCTATATTTACTGTTTTTTTGAGAGTCTCTACAATGCATATGTCTACAGTTAACCAAGCAGTCAAGAGTTTCTTCATAAGTGAACCTGTTGTTTTCTTGTAAAAAATACCTTTTTAGAGTAATATGATTTCAGTGTTCTTTGCTGTTGAAGGATAAGCAAGAACAGGAAGCCTTTTCAAAATGTAATATCTTTATTTTCCACAACAGAATTCTTAGTTTATTGCTTAGAAAAAATGCTAAAGGCTCTTACAACATTATAATTTTCTTCTATTCTTAAAAAAAAAAAAAATCTACTCTTCTATTCTTCAAGAAAACCTATGATAGTAAGTAGCCCACCTATTTGGTTCTTTCACTGTCTATGCTAAAATCTTTGCATGACTTTTCATTGAAGTTCTGCTGTACCTGTGAGCACACATAGCTGAAAGAGACCAAATGTTAGCCTTTCCTAATCATGTCTGTTTTCCACCCATCCTCCATGGTTTCCCTACCCATAGATCACTAAGCTATTTTCCTGTTCCTTCCCCTTTGCTTAATTTTTCTTCTTCCTCAGATTATGAATTTCAACATAATGGGGCGGGGGTGGGGTGTCAAGTAGAAGCAGTCTTTACAAGCATAAACATCTAATAGGGCACAATTATGTTTTCTTTACGATATTATTATCTAGCAAATTAAATATAATTTTCATTAGAAACACAGATGTCTGCAGAATTCACATGAGAATACAAGAAGAAAAATTGTTCACAGCAACATTTTTTGGAGATGTTAGTAAATTATAAAAAGAAAAAAAAATAGTAACTCTTTGAAATGCAAAATTATTCCTAGGTCTTTTAAAAACAGGTATTTGGCACAGAAAGGATTCTAGATACTGTAGCAAGGCCAATTTCAGGCTGTCTTCACAAAATAAAGGTATCAAGTGGAATTACATCACTGAAATGTATATAGTTTTGTAATTCTCAACATCTCTTTCATTTTTGCCAGGTGCATGTGTAAGCAGATCTGTGTTCTGAGAACAGACACTTTAGTGTATTTTTCAGAATATATCTGTATCCCTGAATTTTTTCAGAGGATATAAGAATATCATCGATATGAAAATACCTAAGAAATATCTACTGGTCTGCATTACAAAGCAATACCAGTTATATGGTATCTCTTTTATGTTTCTTTTACCTACTATGAAAATGGAGAATAAATCCCACTGACAGAAGTGAATTGTTTCTATGCAAAATAGTACAAGCCTTGGTAATTTACAAATCAGCATGCGGTTTCAATCAGCAATACAGGGCTAACAACCCTGGAGGACTGCATATCTGACAAAAATCAGTATGGTCACAACAGCATATGTGAATCCCTGCAAAGCTGCTTTGGAAGAACAAATGTTGTGATAAAGTGGTGTAATAGAGTTTATGAATTTGTCAAAAATGTCTTAATCTTCCCAGGTGGGTTGGAACAGTTACTACGTTTTATTAATTTATCCTTGGGATTAATCTTAGAAATTTCTGTGGTGTTAAGTCTATCCACTTGATTGCTGCAAATCTGTGTGTACTCACACCTGAAAAGTCTGGCTTAATTCTGGAGAAGAATCTCTTACAGACTTGCCAGGACATATTTTATCAGGAAAGAGCAGCAGGGCACGTTATGCAACTGCTGTGAGAGGCCAGACCCCAGGAGGAGCTCTCCTTCACTTCCCAATGACTGCAGCGGAATATGGATGTGCAGCACCTTTCCACGACTCTGAGATGCTTGCAAACGTCCATGTTTCAAACTCAGGAACTATGCTGCAGGCTTGAAGAATTTTCTTTAAACAGGAAAAGCTGATTTACTCTGACAGCTCTGCTTAGGAATTCTTTCTGTTTAAACAGACAACATAGTCAAAATTTTATTATGCCGATTACAAACATGTCACAAATATTTTGAAATATGTGGTATTTGATTGTAGCTAGTCTCAATAACTTATTACTTCAGTAATTTAAAACCTTACCACTCAATTCCTCAACCATACAATTTGGCCCCCTTTTCCTAATTATTACATTAGCTGTTCCAGATAGAACTTACAACACGAATGCCTTCATTTTCAAGAGATAACTGAATACAATAATAGTTCTTAAAAAGCAATGGTTTTATAACTGTGCACAGAGCTAAGATTTCTGTCACAAAGACAGTAGAATAAGCACTTTATTTACATTCACTTTTTTAAAGACACTAACATTTTGATTTTTTTTTTAAACAAAGCAGGTTTTTTAATTTTTGTGAGTGTACATCTAACTAATGTCATTCATCTTCACCTTAATGCTAGAAATGCAATTTTTCAGTATTTTGCTCTAGTGAATGTGAAATTCTGATTAACAGAAGAATTTCAAATAGGATTCATTGCTGTTCATAGAGACAGATGGCAGAGGAAACAGTTTTATGTTAAGCCTTTAAAATTTCAGAAAAAGTAGGCCTAAAAAAATATTTAAAAACAATATCCTTTTAAACCAGTCCAGGTGAACAACTGATACAAAGTACCTGAACTGGAGGAAAACTGCAGTAATTAATCTTCAAGCACTCAAATAGACTTTCCCATTGTATTACAAGACAGCTACGGCACTTAAAATGTGGAAAAGTTGAGTATAGTTCTCATGGTTTTAATAGACAAAAACCAATATTTGCATAAATAGTTTTGCTTACACTGGTGAAATCTGCCTGCTTCTGCTGATGCTGAATTTGGCTACAGGTTTATAATCAAGAGTTTACCCTGAGCTACAGTCACGAACAATTTAAGATAGAAAGGCAACAGGCTGAAACTCACTGCAAACTCTACAGTGGAAAGTATTTTCACAATGAAAGACAGTCATTAAACTCTGTTCAAAGTGCAGGGTGTGATTACAAATAGCAGGGCACAGTTATTTGTGTCTTTAAAGCTTAAGCAACATTTACAGCAGAGCAGAGTGAATATAAAATATTATTCTGGCATAGAGTAGCACGTGGATTTGAAGTTGCAATTATTATAAAATTAAATTATATTTTTAGTATGATTCATGGTGGGTCAATTACAATTCCACTTTGTTGGACATTCAACTTAAGCATGCAATATTTTGGAAAGAACCCATGAAACTATGGATTCTTTTATCAGCCTCCAACTTGGTCCACTGCTTTTACACATTGCTACACAACAATTCACAGCAAAAAAAAAGCTCAAAACAAAACAAACAACTCCAATCAATTAAATTAAAGCCAGTAATAACAAAAATCCCAAACCCCAAACCAAATACTAATATTAACTTTGTAATATATTCAACTGCTTATCATTAGATTTCAACTACATTTAAAATATAGAATCTATCACTCTCCATGAGTATTTTTACTTTGGAATCATAAATCAAAAGTACAAAAGGAAACATTAAGATTTAATATTCCTTTCTTTCAAGAGGTAATCTTGGGGAAAACAAATAAAGCAATGAATGGTACCCTAAGAATAAATTTCCAGAACAAAAGTTCCTCTTTCTGGAAAACCAGAAGGATACTTTTATTATCTTAGAACAAAACAATGGTAACAGGAGGTGCCTATCTTTAATGAAATTTAATATATCTGATCAAACTATAGATAAAAGAATTTTATGTGGAAATTGCTCCTAATTTTTAAAAGTTCTGATTTCAAAGATAAAATAAATGGATAGAAATTTTTTTAAAATTAAACCATAAATGGATGGAATAGAAATTGAATATGAACCATTAAAAATCTTCAGGGCCTTCAGAAGTTTCATAGGTAAGGAAGACCAGGTGAGGACCACCTCCCCAAGGTGAGTGGGACCCATTTCCTTCACTATCATCAGAGACAGGATAGCAAGTTGGGAAGTAACACAGTTCACGCACACACATTGAATATCTGGCATTTTTTGTTTTATTTCCTTTGGAAGTGCAAAAAGCAGCAGGATTTTACTCCCAGCATATTCGTAGCTTTGAAAAATTCAAATCATACATGCCATTTCACTGAATGTTGTCAGTTGTGCTATTTTGTGATCTACATGCAATTTTCCTTGTCTAATGAAAAGTAGAAATCTCAGTTCAGCCAAATTACATTTTTGGTTATCCGGTATGTGATTTAGTGCTTAGATCAGTCCTGTAAGTAGCTTTCAAATGGGGCGAGTCTAACCAGATAAGCAAGCAAGCAGGTCCTGAGAAAGTTCATATGATATTCTCCTGCTACCAAAGAGTTACTTAAAGTACCATGGAATTGCTCACATTTCAACTTATTAGGGATTTGTGCTTCTAACCTATGCACAGACTGATCTGTCACTATGCATGAACCTCAGAATCCATATGATACTTTTACACACCTGGTCGTTGCTTCTGTAAAGAATCCTCGAATTAATATCTCATGCTGATGTTTCTGTCCCTACAGAAAATATCTGACATTTTTGTGAGTACTTATCCTTTTACTAGATTATTACAATTTGGCTTAAATGCCAAAAGATTTGGATACAGCAAATGCTGTTTTAAGTCTCATCAGAAACATTATCTAGGAAAAAAACATTTCACACATTCTCACCATAGGCAGTTGGGCACATAGCCTCAAATATATATGAAAGTCCCAGTCCCATTTTGGATGATCTGGGTCATCCTGAAATAGTGATGATTTACCTAGAACAGCCCAAAATTGAAAGGTAGAGAATAAAGTCATTAAAAAAAAAGGAGAAGGAGAATTTCTACCACGTGACCAGTAGTTGGTGCTTTGTGTTTGGTGACAAATAATCAAGAGCTATTGGCAACAATGGCATCTCTCTATATCATTCTCCTTACAAAAGGAGAAAACATTGCTAGAAGTGGAAGAATACCATGGTTACAGAAGGTATGCCTTTTACGAAGGCTAGTATGAAAGAAAGCACTCAAACCAATGTGAAAAAGAGAAATAACTGAACAAATAACTCCCTATATCTTATTTTCAGACCCTGAAAATAGAATAGTATTTGAACTGATACTAAGGTTATTTAACATTGGTTTTAGGGGATCTCTAGAAATACTGGTATAAAACATATGTATCCAGTCTTCAGAAACTGCTACGTATCACTCCAATATCTGAACACATGGTACATAGCATCTAACTCAACCCCCCCTCATTTGTCTTTTAAAATATAAATATGTATATATACTTTATAAGTTTATATGTATGCTAAACCCCACTATTTCCACATCTATAATTTCCTAAGCAATACAACATGTCTTTATGCATACCCAAATATGTATTCTATGGATACATGCACTCAGGAAGGCACATATTTTATATATAACAGTGCTAATGTCTTCCATGAAAGGAGGCGAGGAGCCCCTGGAGACAGCAAGGTTCTCTTCCCCCATGGTTTTTCGCAGTTTGCCTGTGAGACGTTCCACACTACCAAATCCATCCTTTTTATAAATACTAAGGACACACAAGCTGGACTCCCATTTGTGCCACTCATCTGATGGCCATCTGATAACCTGTGCTGGCAAGTATCAGTATTAGACCCGTTATTTACTGTAGTCGTTGGTAAGTATCCCTTAGAAGTACTCCTGTGACAAGTCTCCCAGCACTGGAGGATTGCTTTGGCTCAGTACGCTGTGCAAGTTCTGTGAGCACAGTCTTTTTCAAGCTGGAATTATGAAAAGTAGCTTGCATAATCTTAATAACCTGGCACATGCTGAATGTCCTAAGTAATTGCTGTGAAGTGGGTCTATGCAAACCTCATGAGGTTCAAAAAGGCTAAGTGCAAGGTCCTGCACATGGGTTGGGGCAACCTCTATTATTAATACTGGCTGGGGGATGAAGGGATTGAGAGCAGCCCTAAGGAGAAGGACTTGGGAGTACTGGTGGATGAAAAACTGGATATGAGCCAGCAATCCATGCTTCCAGCCCAGAAAGCCAATCATATCCTGGGCTGCATCAGAAGAAGCATGACCAGCAGGTTGAGTGAGGTGATTCTGTCCCTCTATTCCACTCTGTTGAGACACCACCTGGAGTACTGCATCCAGCTCTGAGGTCCTTAATATAGGAAAGACACGGACCTGTTGGAGCGGGTCCAAAGGAGGACCACAGAAGTGATCAGAGGGATGAAACACCTCTTCTGTGAGGAAAGACTGAGAGACTTGTGGTGGATTAGCCTGTAGAAGAGAAGGGTCTGGGAAGACCTTCTGGGGACAGAATTTTTAGTAGGGCCTGATGTGATAGGACCGAAGGTAATGGTTTTAAACTAAAGGAGAGTAGATTCAGACTAGATATAAGGAAGAAATTTTTTATGATTAGCATGGTGAAACACTGGAAGAGGTTTGCCCAGAGAGGTGGTGGACACTCCATCCCTGTGAACCCTCAAGGTCAGGCTGGATGGGGATCTGAGCAACCTGATTTAGTTGAAGATGTCCCTGCTCATTGCAGGAAGGTTGGACTAGATGACCTTGAAAGGTCCCTTCCAACCCAAACTGTTCCATGATCCTGATTCTATAATTTGACTGATACAGAAAGCAAGATTTTAAGAGAAAATATTAAACAGGTTTCAATATTGCCAATTTACACCCCAATGTGACAGTGAATAAAAAGAACTGTTAGGGACATCAGACTTCACCTGCACAGATCTTTTTTATCTGAAGCAGCTACTAAGAGATGTCAATCTCTCTCTCACACTCTCTGTCTCTGTCTCTCTCCCCCTCTTCTTGTCCCCTTGTGTTTTTCATCAACTGCTTTGCCCAGTAGCTACTTCATAAAAGCATGTTTCTAAAAATTCTTTCTGACATCTGTTTCCAATTCATCTTTTTTCATGCCCTTTTCAAGCTCCATACCCTATCATCAGTACAATGGGCCCAATTCACTCCTGATGTAACTAATCTAGCCACTGGCTCTAGGGATGGTTTTGGTCTTGCCTGTTCAGAGGGTTAATTTCTGTCTAAGCTATTTAAAATGACATTTCAGTGCAATTCCCTCTTAACTGTCATGTTCTATAAGATGCATCTGTACTTCTATAATTTCCATTTACTCCCAGGACCACCTCCATGGCTTTTATAAAATGTTACCTATTTCATGCTGAACTTCTTTTATTTGAAATGCCAGCAATGTTTTTAGGTTTCCTGTGGTTATGTTAGTCAGAAAAGTTCAAAAGAAAAACATCCTCTTCAGCCACAAAGATTTCCAGGCATTATATGAATAAAAAATAAAATATTAAAA
>VXBL01000402.1:26889-106633 GCA_013400195.1 Aramus guarauna | reverse complement strand
TTCTCTGGAGATACTCAGAACCCGCCTGGACATGATCCTGTGCAACCTGCTTTAGGTGATCCTGCTCTAGCAGGGGAGTTGGACTAGATGATCTCCAGAGGTCCGTTCCAACCCCTACCATTCTGTGATTCTGTGATTCAGTAATTAATCACCACCACCTTTCCTGTCTTTATATATATAGAGAGAAATATTGTTCCCTTAGTCAATAGGCCATCCCTCTAAAATGTCAATTGAGTTCATTTAGTCCATGACTTTGGGTTCCATCTGTCATAATAGTCCTTCAGGGCAAGAGAGATGGTGCGTGGTGTTGGATTGTTGCATTTTGAAGCCAATTCTGCTTCCATCACAAGCTGCACTTGTCCAGTTCTATCATCACTGCACTTTGTTTGGTTTTACCAAATTTATTCTTCATCAATCCGGATGATTCTTACTGTAATAACATTGATATGGCATATAGCAACCGTAGTAGTGATGACATACAATATTATATAGCAATTAACATCATACAATTCAAATCATTTATTATTTTCACTTGAAAACCAATCCCCTTGAGGTACACATCGGACTTCCCCATCCTTTCTCATCACTGACCAAGTGCACCCAGGTCCTTGAGCAAAAACAATCCTCCAGATGGGTTTGCCTTTGCCTGAAGCAAGGCTAATGCAGACTGTCTCCCCTAACATATTCTTCATGTGCACTACAGGAACTTTATCCCTTTCTACAGTACATGGAAGTTTTGACTGAGCAGGGCCAGCTCAGTTGGTAGGTCCTCTAGTGTTAACTAACCAAGTGGCCTTTGGTAAATGTGTATCCCAGTGTTTGAAGGTCCCACCACCCATTCCTCTCGGTGTAGTCTTTAGCAGTCCGTGGTATTGTTTGATTTTCCCAGAGGCTGGTGCATGACAGAGGATGTGATACACCCATGCAATGCCATGCTCTTTGGCCCAGGTGTCTATGAGGTTGTTTCGGAAATGAGTCCTGTTGTCTGACTCGGTTCTTTCTGGGGTGTCATGTCACCACAAGACTTGCTTCTCAAGGTCCAAGATAGTGTTCTGAGCAGTGGCATGGGGCACGGGATATGTTTCCAGGAACACAGTGGTTGCTTCCACCATTGCAAGCACATGGCACTTGCCTTGGTAGGTTTGTGGGAGTGTGATGTAATCAATTTGCCAGGCCTCCCCACATTTATATTTCAGCCATTGTCTTCCTTGCCAGAGAGGCTTTAATGACTTGGTTTGTTTGAACACAGTGCATGTTTCACATTAATGGATGGCCTGTGCAGCAGTGTCCATGGTCAGTCCACCCCTCAATCACAAGCCCATCTATATGTTGCATCCCTTCCTTGATGGCCTGAGGTGTCATGGGCCCACTGAGTTATTAGGCAGAGGCAAGGCCTGCCCCAGCACCTTGAAAGAAAAATGAAGGATAGCACAGGACAGCAGCCTGGTCAAGACAAGAAAAAGAACAACAAGCTGTGCCAAGCAGTGCAAAAGAAATGGGAAACTAAGAAAAAGGTGGCCTGTTCCATTCCTCACCCCAGGTAGTATTTTCCCCATAATGCAAACCAAAAGCTACAACCAAGGAGCAGGAAAAGTGGGAAAGAATGGGTTATTCTCACACTGGTGGCAACCATTTTCCATGAGAACCTGCCATAACAAGAGTATTGGGGTTTGCAGGTGCAGGACCATGGCCACAGCAGCATGAGAGTGATAGCATGAGGAAAAGAAGGGAAAATACTGCCCAGGTAGCTGTGTGAAGGGTTACAAAGCTCTGAATATCAAGAAGGCTACGAACTTGTAGATAGAAGGCCATAGCAATTCAAATTGCTTGGTGCTGTGCATTAGGTCCAGCTCAGTGTGAGAGATACTGTAGGCCTGTGGTGAAATAGTTATAGGCTCTAATTTCAGGCAATTGGACTGATTTTTAAGTCCAGAACTGATTTATAAGCCAGGGATGCAGCTTTTTCTCCTACCACTCAGTCATCAGATTGTTTCTAAGCTACAGCTATGTCATGCTATCCACACATTTCTTCACAGGCTTTTTTCTCCAAAGACACATCTAGGCAGCAGGAAGCTCATGCTGAATGGTGTTGGTGATCAGGGATTATGCAATGCTCAGCTCTGATGGCCCAGAGTGGGAGGACTGAATTCTTGGGACTCCTCCACAGTGACCCATTCTTTCAAGACAACTTTGTTGAATAGTGTGGATGTTGAAATTAGGCTGATGAACAGGAGAGACAACTTTTTCTGTGCAAGCTCCCTGGCAGCAGGTGCTTGTAAGAATGTTATCACCTACAGCTTGGTGCCTGTGAAGAAATTGCAGGTAGTACCTGGGACACTATTATGCTTATTGGTGTTCAGATTGTACCTTAATTACACTTTTTGTGATCCAAGATTAAAAATTTTCTGCTTCAGTTTTTCCTTTTAAATGAAGGTGCTCAATCACTCCTTTGTTTCAGCTGCTGCAGATTTTAACTGGTACAATATGTAATCATCTGGAAGAGATCTTGTGTTCTTTTGGTTGAGTGAGATTCAGACAGAAAAGCTTCAGCAGCCATACCAAAATGATCAGGTATAAGGATATGCTTATTTTTGGTTTGCACAAAAGGAAGAACACAACTTTCTGTTCAGCTTTAAAGTTTGTTCCTTCTGCTCAATACACAAAGAAAAGTTTCTGTACTTTAACATTTTTCTAATTTTTTTCCGTTTATGCAAGTTAGTCTAATAAGAATTATACTCACTTCTCTTAGTTTTCAAGAACTTTTCAGATCTTTGACTAACACCTAACTACCGAATTCCCCAGGATTTGTGTTTGGGTTGCATCTACAAAATACATACAATCTTTATTTGCCAGTAGTAAAAGCTTGGGGAAATGGACATAAATCCAAAATTTCTGGTGATTATCTCACAGGAAGGTAGAAATTTGGAAGACTATAAGTCTTGCTTGAAGCTGCTGTTGCCCACTTTTGTTTTGGGTGAAACTGAGTCTGCCCACACTGGAAGATCTGAACCATGGGATTCTCTCCAGGAAACACATTTGTAAAAGCTTTAATGATAACTGCTGTCAGAGTTCTGAAATATTTGTAATGAATCATTCAGTGCTACATATTGGCCTCCTTCCACTGAGTCATAATTTTCAGTAGGAGTAAGCATGGGCAAAATGAAATCTTATGAGCCCCTTTTGCCATTTTCTGACAATTAGTCTACTGAACATCGGAATTAATTAAAAGGCTGCCAGCAGGAATTGAATTTGGTGATAAGAAAAGGGCAACTATCATCAGCTTCAGTGGTAATTGCAATAATGAGAACATACAGGAAAGGCCCTCAGTGCCACATATAATATATAGATAAATCTCAGTTGTCAATCTTCAAAATTACAATAAGAAAACATCTGCTCAGTTGCTAACTAAACTTGAAAGCATTTGAAATTCACTAGCCATCTCCCAGATAAGTTTACAGGTTCTATATATGCTACATCTGAAGTTTTGCATCTGCTAAATATATCCTGGCTAAAATTGAGTTGGGATGCTGAAACTAGAAAGAACAGCAGTGAAGTCTCAAGCTATGTCCAGTTTTCCCTTAGACAGATGTGTCAATGTCCATCCTTCTGTCATGAGCCTGTGGTTTGCACACTCATTAAAGATACTGAGGGTTCACTTTACTCATAAAAATAACTAAGTCTTACAGCTGCAGGGAGGAGCTTTATTCCATAGGTTCATATATATTAGCAGAAGATAATGCCAAATTCATGGAGCCAACAGGACAACAAGCAAGAAGAGCCCTGAGTCTGTGGATCTCCAAGACAATTTTATGTTAGACAGCTTTAGGGTTGACAGAGAACAGAGATGTTTTAGCAGAGATCAGAATCCAGAAGTCCCACTACTGGGCAAGTGACTTAGGGCAGTGAGTCCCAGGACTTCAGCGTTCCTTGTTTCAGAACCGCTGAATCAATGCTGTAACTGTGGCTATGGAAGAGGTCTTCAGGAGCAATGCCAGCACTTTCAGCAATCCCTTTAGAAAAAAAAAAAAAAAAAACCAACAACAACAACAAAAAAATTGCCCTTCTGCAACCTCTCAGCTGCCTTCTGCTATTCATGGAGAAAGACACTGTGTTCATTCTGTTATCAACTTTAAACAGCTCCCTGGTCACCATGCTGAATTTTGGGCTATTTTGTAAAATGTCTAATTCCCCTTGTCTAATGCACAAGAATCACAAGCATGTAACTCTGATAGCGTATATTTCTAGGGTTTCTATTGCATCTAAATCCAAATTCCTAGAGACATAGTCTCATTCCATCACCTCTTTGTAATCTCCAGAGTATGGAATGCATTGCTGAGTAGCATTAAAGACCTGAGTATACAGCACTGTATTGTCTTCGAAATGTTTGTGTACTCTGAGGCAAACAAGAAGTTTTACCAAAAAAACTGCAGGGAAAAAAGCACACTGTAAAAAACTGCTCTAAAATATCGTCCTGCAAATTTCCAGTAAATTCTCTGTAGTGACTCACAGTTGGGAAGGTTTTAGAAATTCTTCAGATCTTGTTTTTCTTTCATCACATTCAAGTACAGTCCTTTCAATAACATGGTTGCACTAACTCCAAAAAATGAAAATGTGTACTTCACCTTTTCCATGGAGTCCTGTAGCCTTAAGAATACTCTCTGATGTATCAACATGGTCAGGAGCTAAGAAAATGGCTGTGCTGAGATGTTGAATAAACATGTAAATTTTGTTGCTCTTGTTTAGATAGTGCTGTTCCTGCCTTAACTTGAAGGAATAACGATGATCTATATGACAAAGTCTGAAAGATTGGACCTTAGATTTATGAAATTTTCATTCATTTGTAGCATCATACAAGTGTTTTGCAACAAACTAGAATTCTACGAAAGAATCACCTCCTATGTAAAGTACTGATTGGACTACATAGGGTCCACCTGTGGCTCTGGTCTGCCTGGGTCAGCCTCATCTGTCAAACACAAACACACATTGGAACAGGTTGCCCAAAGGTGGTGTGGAGTTTCCATTTTTGGAAATATTCAAAACATAACTGGACAAGGTCCTGAACAACCTGATCTAAGTTGATCCAACTTGGGGAGGCCGGCAGTGGAGGAATAGAAGACATCCAGAGGTCCCTTCCAATGTATATTATTTTATGAACTTCTCAATCAATGTAACCACCTGGTAGAATGGTCCTGACCTCTTTCTAGATCCTTTTAAGCACTAGCTTAACGTAACACTTCTGAGTGGGAACTAGTGTCTATCAAAGCAGCTGGGTGGGCAGGAGCAAGATCTGAGGTCTATCTGCTCCCGCTGGCGTTGATACATTTTATCAGCATAGCTTTGAGCATCACATTAGAATGGCTTTTTCCACTGATATAAACAGTGAAGCCAGACATTTGGAGGGCATATCTTAAATTCATCTTGTCCCAAGCCCTGCTGTGAGCAGAAGAATTTCAAAGTTAAGTTTCGTGTAACTTCAACAGGTTTTATGTAAGGGAGATCCTCAAGTTACAAGGCATAAAATCAGGAGTGGTATTAATCTCATCTTTTAATCTTGCAAGGAAATTTAAAATGATATTACATATTTTGCTACTTACCCTAGTACACTGAAATGAAAAAATAAATATTGAGTAACAGTCTAGAAATCACTTGCTATGACTAAAGAGATAACAGATCATATCTAAGTTATTACTGGCATTTAATATGTCTCATTTTTAGTTTGATTAATGGAATGTGCTTATGTTGGGAATGATCAATTCTAATGGAAATATGGGCCAACAAAGAAGCTGAAATAATTCCATGAATCTGAATATTAGAGACATTAATGAATTAAGAATATTTAATATTAACTACTAAGAACTAGAGAAAAAAGTCAAAGTAAATATGAAATGCTGAAAGAATGAAGAAACTTCTGGGATTATGAGCTATAAATCTGAGATTAATATATTATCTGAATTAATTTCAAAAATATTGGTTTTGCTTCTTCAGCATTTGCGAACAAATCAGACTCCAATTCTGGGCAAATTAAAACCTTTGTGAGGCCTAATGTTTCAATTTAACAGCAGCTGAATAATTTATAGCATGACTTCATGTTTGTTTACATATAAAAATAGTAGTAATTTAATAGCAAGTACAACTTTTCATTCAAGGTATCAATTATATCCCTTCTGCAAAGGAACCTTGTCTGTCTGTGTACTTGAACAGTAGAAAAAAAATCTCTAGAGGGTCTCTTTGGATGTAGAAGTTAGGGAAAGGGTCTTTCAAATGGACTGGGGAGCCAAGAGACTAACTAGTATTCACAGTCCTGTGTTGGGTTCCCATGAGCAAAAGAAACCGATGATAGAATCACTTCTTTCATGTACTCTTCTTTATCAATAAAGACAGTTCAGAACATAAACTTTTCCTGAGTATACTGAGAACTAAATACTAAGAGTTTCCTTGTTTATGATACAAAATCATATTGTTCAATGCTGCTGAAAGGACTCTTCCTCCACAGCTCTAGCAGTTTTTTCGGCTATTGACTCAGCTTTGTCTTTGGTGTACATCTGATAACAGATGCTTATGGCTCTTTGATACTGTAGGAGGCACTGGGACATTTCTGAGGAAGCTAGCTGAGAATATTCTCCCTGCTGACCACGTTGCTGGGTCAGTGCAGGACACAAGAAACCATGCCTCGAGAATGGAAGTGATAACTCTAAGTACTACTATACTTCAAGGAAACTTACTTCTGTCACTCATTTTTTGCATCTTTTGCTAGTATGACTCCTGTTTTTATGTTCTTGATGAATACCCTTTTCCCTCATAACAGATAAAGGTGGGAAATTTGATATAGAAAAAATCTATGAAATTTCCTGAAAGCAAATTTTTATTGCGCTAGAATAATATTGCTGCAGTACGTGTTTCTTTTCTGTGATTCAGAAGCTCATGTGAGTCATCCATGATTTCAAAGGCAGTCCCAAGAGCTCAGTCAAGGAAATATTTTGGCACCATTCAGCGCTGCTCTGTCCTTTGAGTCCTAGATGAGACAAAAACAGTAAAAAGGAACACAGCAAATGAGTGCCCTTGGAATGAATAAAATGGCATACATTTATGTCTTTTCTTTAATATCTTGAATTTTAATGATACTACTGAGAATGAGATTCCCTTTACATTTGTAATTATAAAGGAGAGCAGATGGCGAAGGCTTAGCTTAAAGTGTTAATTAAAATGGCTTACACAGCCAAGCCTCTGCTTGAATAAAATACATCAGGAAGATATAAGACATAAGTGAGTGCCCTATTCTAGTGAATTATTCTTAAATAAAGCTATCTTGGAGCAAATTCATCAGAAATACTTAACATCATATCAGTGAAATCTCTTCCTATTGAGTTCATGAAACAAGCACTAGACTGCATGTTCTAAATGTATGTTTCTGGAAGGGAAAACAAGCCTAGATTCACTAAGAAGATTTATATGCCTGCCTGCCTTAGTAAGCATTCAAATAAAACAAATGTATCTTAAAAAAAAACATGGCTTCATTACTCTTTATATATGTTTGTTGGCAGGCACGTGCAGGATCACTTCTGTGTGGGCTGTGCGTAACTGAAGGAATACCAATCCACTTTTGGGATTTGTCTCATTAATTCATACAAGTGACTCAACACAAGAGAATTGGTTAAGAGATGGTGCCTAAGCCTCCCAGCTTTGTCGAAAACAGTCTGAGGGTGGTAACTGTCAGTCTGCTATACTCAGCTGTTGGAAGAACTGCACTTGGTTACAGAAGACCCAGGTTTAGATGCTTTTTGTGCTTGATTTGGGATAGAGCTCCTTAAGCCCTCAACAGCACGTCATAGCCACCTAGATATTTTGTAATCAAATGTGAACTTATTCACTAGAGCAAGGAATAGAAGCCAGTTGCACATATATCCTTTGAACTGATCACTGGACAAACTTATTTCTCATTTCATTCTCTGAGCCAGTACATTTTTAATTGAGCTGTTAAAAAAAAATGAAAGGCAATCAGAGGGAGGAATAACAGGTGTCTATTTTTAGTATTTGGTTTAATTTAGTATTTGGTTTAATTTATTTAACCTGATAGCATCCATTTTACTTTATGACCACAGCACTTGAAACTAAACAACAGCAATAAGATGGTTTATGGCCTTTTTTTGCACTCAGGCACAGTCATTTGATGTTTCTTTTAAACATAAGTTTGGTCCATGCAAGCTCCACCTCTCACATTCTGTGCTTCCACAATGTTTTAACTTACCAAAATGCATTGATTTGAAAAAAAGCAGCAAGTATCTGATACTTTCAAAAACTGAGCTACATCTTATTCACCTTCTCATATGCCTAAGACAACTATTAAATATTGAGCATAGCTGAAAATGAAAAATTCAGCATAAGCATGGTATCAGTCAAACTATGTAAGAAATTGTCTTAAAATATGCTTGACGTCTCTTTCTAATATGAAAGTTGAGCAAGTTTTCACTGAATAGAGGTGTATGTAAAAGATATAAACCTGTTATTATTCACTTTCTATAGAGAGCTTAATCTTTTCATTGGAACTTTTTGGCAAAAGTGCTTCCAAGCAGCTTTACTGATTCCTGATAGAGTCAAGTGGTCAGAAAATCCTAATCTGCCTGTATTTCTGCTCTTGGAGAACATGACAGATGGGTGCAAATGTTGCTGATGTAACATCGTATGGCACTCTTTGGAAGACTTTGGGAACAAAACAACAGGTTGGGAATGATATGGGGAAATATATCTCCTCTCCCTCAAACTCCTACTATGTTCTACTCAGTCATCTTTATCCTAACATCTCTGTCTCCTTTTAAAATAATGTCCCCTCTACATCATGACATCTTCTTGTTTCTCTTCTTCCTTCCTCCATTGGCATTCTGAACTGCTACATTGGTGACATCAGAAGTGATGAAGATTGTGACTGAGCTGTCCTCTTCATTTTTGTGCTGTAAACAGTTTTGAGCTGTGGGTTAAGAGCATAAGAAAAACATATAGTAACCATATGTGTGCCATCTTTAGAGTGTCAACTTAGGAGAAAAATTCTTCCCTGACCAGGTCCTGTAAACATATGTATAGAGCTCTACTTTTTAAATAACTTTTATTAAAACAAAAAGGTAGGAAAAACAATATCTCTGACAATCCTTTATGTCACTTATATTTGATAGGCCTTGGCAGTAACACAGAAAATGTTAAAGATCATCTGGTAAGAAAACAGGATGTCAAATGCTTTGACTGCCTTTCCTTAAGGGCTCAAGCTTTCAGACCACTTTCTTTTCTGGAAGGTTACTGAGTTATGTGTGTGTGTTAATAGCTCATGGTTTGTCCTTGCAGTTAGAAAAAATGTTCTTATACCTTGGCTTGCTTAAAAATACAATTGGGTACAGTCTGGAACATAACCAATTAACTACCTTCATAAATGTAGGTGTTTGCTGATCAATATCTGAAACAAATACCCATTTCTTTGAATGTTTCTTTGCATATTTCTTCCCTATCCATTACTCATTGCTTCTACAGAAGATTTTTGTTTCTCTTTCTGAATCTCCAAAAGAGATTCATATGTCAAAGAGATGACTCCTTTCTAGGCAGGGTTCTCCTTTCATCGGCCTTTTTTACTTGATGTCATTGAATGCTTGTTCTTCTTGAAGTGCTGAAAAATTGTGGATGATTGAAAGTTGAACCATGCTAAATGCTTTCAGTTGATCCCTGAGCATGACAAGACCTAGGAGTTAACAAATTCCAGTCTGGAAGCTTCAGTGTAGAGGTATTATGGTAGATCCCAAATGCATCTTGGCCTAACAGAAACTGGAAGGTGAAGTGGAGGAGGTGGCTGTGGTTCACAGTGGAGGACAAGTGAAAGAAGCACAGGAGAGGAAGCATTCTTCCTAAGCACTTCAAAGGAATTTCATTGTTTGAAAACAACCTACTTGGGTTTTCTTGTGAAAGAATACTATTCAGAGCATATCCAAGATAGAGAGCTGCATTTTCCCTTCAGGCTGTTTTCTTTTTCCCCATGTACTTTGATCAAGTGCTCCAGTGTTACTGTACTTACAGTGTTCACCCTCGTAACAAGCTACAGTTATGACTAACATGCTGGCTTTTGTCTGAGGTCTAGGAATGCCTTTTAGGTGCTACAATTATTGTCAGAAAGTAGTCTAGGTTTTAGATTTTGATAGGCTTTTATAATTAATGAGTACAAATTAGGAGCCCCTTCTATTTTAAAAACTGTCTCTGCCAGACTAAAAATTTTAACAGTATCTTTTTGCAAAAAAATCAAGTGTCCACCAGGAACAAAATATTCTGCCTTCTACATTTTTAGAAATTGGGAAGGAGGCTATTTATCTTCTGTTATTGCATACTACATCCTTTCATTCCTGAAACACAGTCCCTACTGTCTTTTTCAGATTGTAAGCAGGAATTTGACCAGTACAATTTTAGTAACTTCTAAGTTCTAAACAAATTTCTCTGACCTGGCGTTCTGCACATTCAAGCCTGCTTAGAGAAAATTAACTATTGCAAGGGAAAAGTCTGAGATATTGCCAGATAACTTGATATGAAGACTTTTTGTCCTGTACATTGTGTGATTTTTTTTCTCCTTTTTCTATGGAATTAAACAAGCTAACAAAAAGTCACTTCAGACTAGTGTTACTTCAGACCAGCTTTACATGGAAAAATTGATGTGTGTGCACCCATAAACAAAAAGGCAAGCAAGCACAAGTGTATTTCACCCACAAAACATCAGCTGTTAAGTAGATTCTTCCTAAATCTCACCTGATGCTTCTATCTCACTTTATAATGGGAAGAATATATTAAAAATTTTATTATAAATTACAGGTTTATTGCTGAGATTATTCAACCTCTACTCCATGCCATTAGTTATGACATGTCCAGTGATAACATGGTTCATGCAAGCTTGACATGTAAAGAATGTTTTTCCTCCTTCTTTGTTTAGTGAGAACCAAAAGCTATACAGTACTCTGACTTCTATCTGATCTCTACAATGTCATCTGCAAGTTTGAGATGACATAAAGAAACAAAAGCCCCTTCCATAGCCTTTGTTTCCTCACTTTGTCAAAAGCAGACATCAGAATCAAGTCATCATATGATGATGCAACTATGAATGAATTAAAATAAAAATTAAAATGTAATTGTTGAAACTTGGTTTCAATCCACATTGCATACAAAGAAATTGTCTCTGTTCAAAAAAGTCGATTCTTCTTTTAAGGAATAAATCCTTAGAAATAGGAAAGTAAAACCTAACTTAAACCATATTTTAAGCACAGATTTGCAAAATAAATTCATGACATGAATATCCCTTCACCAAGAGCTAAGAGGAAAACCAAAAAAGAGTTGTAGGAGGCATGGAAAGTAGTGTGTATGAAGGAGACTAGAAGGAGGATACTAGCAGAGATCTTTGAAGAATATTTTATTTTCATAATGATCTTGTCACAGAACTGTGAGGTCACAGAATTATGGAAATGTTACAATATGTGTTTTAAAATCCCATCTCCAGACACAGGAATGATCAGAGACGCGCAATGGTAGGTGGGGCAACCCCAATAACCCAGTCAGAGCAGTGAAGGAATGGACACACTGCCCTGGTTCCTCCCAGGACTATCCCAGGAGACCCTCAGCACCATGATCTCAGCACCACAAGTCAAGAGGAGAGGCTGTCACCATCACCTTACAGGCTGAGAGGGGTCACTGCTTGTAGGAGTACAGGACACATTATGGAATGCAGGGGTAGAGCATTTCAGGATTGCCCAAGACTTACTCTGGGATGTTTAGGTGAGGAACCAAAGGTAGGAGAAGGAAGGGGTCGCGGTGGTTTGTGGAGGAACAAGCATGGGAGAACAAAGGGATAAAGAGAGAAATGGGGCTGGTTATGTTTAAACAGGCTGCTGGTCAGTATGTTTGCCTGGCCATGCCTAGTGCCTGACCAGCACAGTCTGTCCTGTCTTCTCATTTAACTCCATTTCTAACTCTTTTCCTGAGTGTGGAGCTCCCTGTTCTGTGTGCAAGTATGTGTGCATGGGGTCTGCGTGTGGCAGCGGGGGTATGGCCATGGGTCACCAGGGCACCTGTGTCCGTGCTGTCAGAAACTGCAATGAGTGCAGGTGTGCAAGGGAGTGTGCGCGCGCAAGCCAGGCCACTAGTCTGTCTGTCAAGCCAGATGAGCCATTGAGAAGGTGATGTGCCCTGGGAGCCAGAGCAGGGGTGTCTCTGGGGGTGACACCACAGGGGAAGCTGGCTATGGAGGGATCAGGGGAGTCCCATCCAACCGCCAGCGAGGGGCATGCGTGTGTGTGTGTGCATGCGTGTGGGCGCAGGAATGTGTGTATGCGTGTATGCATGTATGTGTGTGTCTGTAGGGGTAAGGGAAGAGTAAGGAGGCACAGGATCAGCTACTGGATGTGCTCTTTGTCCAAAGCCCAACTACTGGGAGATGACATGCATATGGTGCACGTTTGTGCATGGCTGTGAGTGAGGGGGCTCTTTACTAGCAGCTGGAGCAGGGCTGCAGCCTCAGGGGCTCTTATGTGACGGCAGATGGGGAGACTGGGATGCCAGAGTAGCTACTGGGCAGACTGGGTCCCTGAGCCCAGCTGCTGGAGGGATCCACCTTGTACATGTTTCTTTATGTATATCCCACTACTGGACTTTCATCCTGGTTGGTCAGAGAGGAGAGCAGGATGAGGTTGTTGGTGCCATTTGTGTTTGCTTGTGTGCTGAGTGTGTCTGTCTGTACTGATCTCTGTGGCCAGCCATGTACGTAAGTACGTTCTGCATGTGTGTATGTGTGTGCGTGCTTACTGGGAATACAAGCTCAGCCTTGCTACGGGTTGGACCTGGGGCATGTGTTGAAAAATACCTTTGTTAACCAGGAGGAGAGGAGTGGGTGTAACATATACAGCGTGAGAGAATCCTACTTTTAGTCATAGAGGAAATATGGAATATAAACCCACCAAATGGGTGTGTTTCTAGAATGAGATTGCTAGTGCTGACATTATAAAACAAGAGGTACCTTGTATGATGATGAGTGTGTGATTTTTTTCCATAGAAGGCATGCTATAGGCAAATAAAATATTCTTTTCTCATTTGTATTAAAATCATGCCATGTCTTAATGATCTCTGTGTTGTTATTATTAGCATGGATTGTTATCACTTCATGGTCTTTGATTGGCCAGTACGTGAACTGATGCCTACATCAATGCTTTGCAACAAATTAGGCTGTGCTGTGCAGAATTTAATTACATTTTCTGATTAACTTTCATTACAGTAATTTTGCAACACCAACATAAGATATCGCACAGTTCGATAGGTCTCCTTTCCTTCCAATGATAATTGTACCAGGGAACATTTTGAGGACTTACACAATCACACTTCTCAAGGGACTGTAATGATTGATTGTTTTGCTTCCTCTGATCTCAGCAAATCCTTTCCAAAAGTAGCAATTGTGCATATAACTAACACTTCTTTTTTCTCATCTACATCACTAATTTAAGTTTAATACCATTCCAGAAAATTTATGCTTTTGAAACTCCTATCTTCAACATAGAGAGTCATTAGAAAACTTGTATATTCCAGATGTTAATTACTTTCAGAAAGCCACAAAATGCTTGCTCACTGAGATACTTTAACACCTGCCAATTGCTCAAACATGAACACAAGATGTTTTTATTGGTTAGCATTTTGAGTTCTAAATTTCCCCATTTGTGTTCTTGTCAATATATTTCAGTGCAACATTTCAACAGCATATATTGACTGTCATATGTACATTCAAACACATTGACTTCTGATTCTTCTGCAGTGAAGACTTCTTTGTCCCTCTAGCTGATCTTAGTATGTCTGATATCTGTAATCTCCAGGGCACAGCTGAAACCTCTAATCTGTAATATTTGAATGGGAAATTCATTCACCAAAGCATTAGTCTATAGACCTTATAGTCAGCAAGTTGATCTCAGATTCAGGTATCTGTATAGCTCCTGGTGGAATCATGAATCTGTAGTTTATATTCAAAATATTATGAATACCGAGACTTCTTTTACTAATTTATATACTTTTTTTTGTCTGAGACCAACAGTCCTATGGAGGGGGGGTGGAACTGGCCATACTTAATGGGAACTTTCTCTCAAACAGACCAAGAATCTGTCTGGAACTTCTCCAGTTCAAAGCATGCTGTTTAAGCTGTGATTATTGCCATTAGATAACTGTTTCCAGAATCTTAGTCAGCTAGGTATAAACTTTGGATTTTCAGTCTGTGTCCACATGATTTTCATATATATGTTATGTTTTCCATTGTCTCTCATTAGTAGTTATACCCTGGAGCGAGTCTTTAGCATATTGGTTGGGGACAGAGCTAAAAAAGGGGAAATATGAGTTTCAGTTTGATTAGTAAACCTAAGGTCGAAAAGGGCTCTACTCAGAATGTGTCTGACATGAATTAAGATGGATTCAAGACATACTGGGTTTTCAGAAGGGAGGATATACTTAAAAGCATTTTGCTTTGTTAATCTGCATTGTGTGTCTGATGAGTAGGCTTCTGAGGTCTTTATCCATTAGGATGTGTCAGACCTTTTGAGGACCTGTGGAAGGATATACAGGAAAGTTTGCAGGAGTGTGATGTAGTTGGTAATTTGTATTCCAAGATAATGAATTGGGATTATCCATCTGCCAATGACTACTTTTTAAATCAGTTCAGTAATCTGTACCATTCCTCTTGTAGTATGCATGCAAATGCTAGGGCCCTGGCCTGAGCTGAAAGTAACTGAGCTGAACATGATAAACTCCTGAACACAACATGAGAAATTTATGGATGTAACAAGTATCAGAGTGAGAAGCGGACAAGAGTTACAGACAGCACTGTGAAGGATGGCTTGGCTTTCACAGGCAGGTAAGGGCAAGTTATGTGAAAGGTTTTGGGGCTGCAGGGGGTGTCTGTGTGTATATTGAGAACATGCACCCCATCTCGCTGCCAGCTCCACCTATAAACAGGGAACCACCCCAGCCCGGCACTACCACCTGGGGCTGGAGGAATACTTGGGGTCTCTGCCCTCACAAGCCAGGAGGGAGGATTTCCCTGTATCCCCTATGTCCAAAATACACTTTTTCCCCTTTCTGGTTCCTATAGCAAACACACATAGATGCAATGGGCATGCAGTTAAAGAACACAGGCTGTGGGCGTGCAGAGTTATAATTTTAGGCAATAACCTGTTCTGCAATTGACTGGGGACTGCACAGGTGTTAACCTATTAGCAGGGACACAAACCAAGGTATAAGATGGTCTGATCAAAGGAGATACTGCTAAATGATATGATGGTTTTTGAAAAACCTTTGCCGATTCTTTCTCATGGCGTTCCAGGCAGTGAGAAAAGGTCTGAGACGTTTTCAAAATGCACAACACTCCAATGTATTCAGATGTGTTTTGCCGTGCTACAGGTTGACAGTTACCATGGTGTTCTGGCTGTGAATAACTTGCCAGAGAGAGAAATTTCTGGCTAGACATCAGGTGGTCATAGCCGTCTTGCTGGTTTCTGTTTTGTTTATTTGAGTTCAATATGTGCAGACAACTTTGGGTGAGTGGTCTTTGAATTGGCCTAATTGTAGTATATTTGTTCAAAAAAGCACTTAAACACACACACAGCTGTGGATCAGTAAGAACTATACAGAGTGCCAATTTAAAACTCGGTGTGCTACTGCCATTCTTATATAGGCAGGAATCACAAAGGCAAAAGAAAGCAGTGTAATGAGTGTTATTTTCTGCTCTTTGGTGTGAATAATCATTTGTGTGTCAGCCTCCAAATTACAGACCTGGAAGACTCAAGAAAATAACTTTTGTAATGTTTCTGAATGCGTGTTTGAGACAGGAAGACATGTAACCAAATACAATTCTGGGATGATCCTGGAGCTGGAGGAATCTTGAGAACATAAGAGTAAAGAAACGCCTGTTAAGAAACCTATAGGCACAAAATGTAGGGATGCAGGAATCATTTTCAAAGGTTGCAAGAGCTGTTTTATAACAAGTAGCTACTGAAGGAAAAGGTAAACCTGATCACTCAGGATCTGATGTGCATAAAAGTGAAGCTTCTGGATTAACAGTTTCTTTGCATTTTTGTTTAGTATAAGATTTAGCAAACTCCACCAGGCTATGGGGTTTAAATGCTCTAAAGAGTATTTCCTCCCCCCCTCTTTTTTTTTATAATGTGCACAAAAATATGCATTTTGTTGACCTTTACAGAGGACTTTGATGGAATGAAGTCCAGGCACAAGCTGAAGTTTTGTTCAAAAATCATCAGAAATAAACATTTACCCTCATTACTGGTGAGATGCTAAAATTTTAAGGTCAACCTGAACTATCTGTGGGAAAGAGATTGCCAAGCAGCCCCCCATCACAAGGAGGAAATAGAACTGGGAAGTCAAAATGATGTACAGGTCTTCCCCAGTTTGTAACCCTAGCAGCTGCATGGCCACATACAGGTTTGTGTTATTAAGGCACAAGACATAGTGTTTCTCTGTCTAGACAGCTATTATAGTCAGAGATACCCAGTCCCATTGATACAGTGGTGGACAGATACCTTGCAAAAGAAACCTTGAGGTTTGTCATAGATCATGGGAGGGGAATTAAAGGAGGGCTCTTACTCTTTTGAAGTTATGCAGTTATTGACAGGACACCTTTAAATATAATGACTGTTCTTCCAAGATTTTTGCTCCAATTATTGTGAAACATAGTGGATAGCCTAATAAGAAAAAAAATATGCTGTTTTCTTTATTACCAGATATAGAAGGAGATTGAGTATCTAGATTAGATAGAAGTTCACCGCAGGACCTGTTTGGGATACGACAGGAATGCTGCACTGGAGCCAGGTAGAGAGCTTTGCTAAACGTATCTCAGCTCTCACAGCTGTGTCCCCCTGTGCTGCTCAGACAGGGAAAGCCGGCAGGAGGAGATGTACAGCCACGCTTACTGGAGAGGCTTAGTGTGTTGGGAAACCGATCACGCCAGGTGTAAAGGGGGAAAAGTGTGAGCATAGTCAGCATCGCTTGCCATTTTGGAGAGAAACCTATCCTTCCTTTTTCTAACAAGGTAAAATTACATCTCAGACAGGAAAAAGAGAGCTTGAGATTTCCTATATGGTATGGTGCTTGAAATATAATAAAGGAAAAAAGAAGCTCCACCAAAAATGAGGTGTGCATTTACATGGCACAGGATAAGTACAGAATAGTACCATATAGTACAGGAACAATCCTGTATTTATCCTTATCACAGCACATAATACTGAATGAACTTTGCCTGATGAGCGAATTGCAAAAATGTTGTGTAAACTTAAAGTCTGGTAACCTTAATCAAAGAACAAATTTTTACCATTCAGTGCTATGAGAGATCCTGATTTTTACTTTTTTTTTTACCATCTCTTCTCCCCACAGAACAACTGGTTTCATCCTCTGATTTAATCAGTGGTGAAATGGCATGCAGCTTGGAAGAGTGCCAAAGACTATTACACATTTGTCAGAAATACGTGTGTTTTAGGAGGCTATTTTGCACTGCTTATATTTGTTTAGAATTACACAAACCTGGATCAGCTTCTGCGGTATTTCTGAATCAGAGGCTTGGTGGTACCTTCCTCAGATCCATATTTTAAGAGACACACCTATGCTAGCACCTGACATCACCAACATGTGTTCATGTTTGTGTTCACGTGACCAAAAATGTATAACCTGTTGGAGGGGCAGGAAGCCTGGATGAGAGTCAAAGAGATTATTCTGAATGCTACAAAATGAAGGGGTAAAGAAATCTGTTTTGACTGTGTAACAAGAAGTGGTTCTCCTCCACTGTACAGTGGTTGGGAGAAATCATCTTAGAAAAAGACAGGCACCAAGTGTATCAGCCGTGCAGAAGAAAAAAAAACAGGGCAAAATGAGGAAATTAACCTTTAAATATTTAACCTGACAGGTTGGTTACCACAGAAAAGGATTTCCCCCCAGCTGTTTTCTAAAACAGATATACATTAGAAATAGCTATTCTCTGTTTTACTTATGGAACTTAAAAAGTGTGATAACGGTGAAGAAAGAAAAGAAAAGAAAAGAAAATAAGAAGAATGTGGTGTGGATGCTGTCTGCTGTGCTGCCATGCTCAAAAATACTGTGTGGTATTATAGTTGCTTGCAACTTCAGTACAAAGGATTGCTTGACAACTTCTTGATCATTTCTTCTGTGGAAGGGTATCCTTTTGCTAATTTCCAGACATTGGAAAACACGGTTATTTTTAGATGATTTGATAAACTCTGCTAACAAATCAGAAGATTAAAAGCCATGAGTAAGTATGGAAAGTATGGAAACTGAGGATCACAGGAATCTTGATGTTATGTGGACAGCCCAAGATTTCTTCCATTGAGGAAAACCACCATCAGTCTGAACACTAAGTATGTGTTACCAATACCCTCCACACCCACCATGCAGAAGCTGTCAGCTACAGCTTTTGCAAAGCAGACATACTTAGGCCAGCTGAAATTCTTTCTTGAACTTTTTTTAACGCCAGCATTCAAATGTCTTGTGGATTTCTAGACGTAGATTTTTTTTTTTTTCCATTTCATTTGGAGGTACAGTGGGGCTCTCCTCTCCCATTTGTCATGTAGGAATTAATGCAATGAATTTCAACAACAGATCCTATGGAAGAGCAAGATAACTTTGATTTTATTTAGATTTCTAACTATTGACTCAACTCCATCACCCTCTTACACCAACATGCAAGCACAAAGGCACGTGTCTAAGGGATCTGGCCAGGGTCATTTGTATGTAACAAGGAACACAACATGTGACTTAAGCCCTACTTGCATTTCTGGCTTCATTTTAACTGATGACAATGAAGCAATTTTTAGATAGATCTTTCACAACTTTCAGGGATCAATATTTGTTTGACTCCTAGGCATTATCTTTCTCCTCCTAATATTTCCTGCTTCATCCTCTGTAAATCTTAGAGGAGATGTCTGCCTATTGTCTTTTATTTCCTCATTTTGGGTGTCTTGTGGCTGCAGTCTGCCTTCCTGTTGGAATATCAGGATGACGAAAGGCACAACGCATGTGCTGTAACTGTGCTGCCATCCTTGTGCTGTCAGAGTGCAGGTCTTCTCTTTCATGCTGCAGTCTGTGCTGTAGTCTTGGTGCATTATTCCTCTGAAAACTGGATCTTTGTGCTAAATTTGATTAGCATTCTGTCAGGTAACCTAACAAATACTTATTTTTGTAAATATACTTCCTGAGACCCTTGATGAAGCTTTGTTATTTCAGCATCATATAGTCGTCCTGAACTCTAATAATCTTCTTATCTCAATTTCTGCCTCAGTGGATGAAGGAGGCCAGAACAACTTTCTAGGGTAGATTATATACAATTTAGTTTAGCCTTATCATTCACAACCTCTGCTTATGATCTTTAAGGCCAACTGTGTGTGAAGGTAGAAAAGGGCTGGAGAGTGTACAGATCCTGGTGGGTTTCCATGGATGAGGATTCTGGGACAGAAATTGCAGCCCATTCTCCTCCTCCTCCTCTTCTTCTTCTTCTTCTTCTTCTTCTTCTTCTTCTTCTTCTTCTTCTTCTTCTTTTCTTCTTCTTTTCTTCTTCTTTTCTTCTTCTTTTCTTCTTCTTTTCTTCTTCTTCTTTTCTTCTTCTTCTTTTCTTCTTCTTCAGGGGCCAGTCTTAGATCATGATTCATTTCTGCAATCCAGACCAGCATGGTTTAGGCTCTGTTTAACCTAAAGGACATTACTCTCAACTTTCTGTCTTATGGCCCCACAAGACACTAAAGCAACATAGGATCACATTTTTGCTCTTCACTTTTTCTGTAATCTTTCTTCAGGAGGAGAGTCTTTCTCACATAAAAGATGTCAGGGGAGAGTTGTTTCCCACTATTCTGCTATGATCCCCATTTCAGTCCCCCAGTCCATCAGTTACTAAGTTTGTAGAGAGCTGTTATGCTCAGGCACCACTCAGCTAAGCTGTATTTTACTTCAAACTTTTCTGTTGCCCCTTTAGATTTTTAATGTTTTCTCTTGCTCATCTCTTGAATTATCTCTAATTTTTCTCCTTTGTCATAATGATGAACTATTTCATATTGGAAGCTTGGTCTATGTCCCTCTGCTATTAGTGCATTACTGTCCAAATTAAAGGAGATAGGAGATGTTTACATCTTTTGAAAAGAGATTTGTTCTCCTTTTAGCCCTACATTTACATGCTTCCATTTTAGATATATAATTTTTTTTAATGCTTTGTGGTTACTCATATATGCAACCTGCATGTATCAGTGTAGTATTCATCTACTTTACCCTTTACCTCATTGTTTAGTTTCCAGATCCTGAAATATCAGTGATTTCTGCCATTCCTCATGAGACTTTTTTTTTTTTTTTCCTGCTTCTCTCCTGTTGTATAAGGCTTCTGACATACAATGGAATGAGGAGAGCTCCCTGATGTTTGTGTGTCTTCAAACTGGGCTACCACGGAGTTAACAACACATGCTTCCTTAAGGATGTGAGTATAATCTTTGTTCCCATACTGGTTTAAAGTAGATATAAGAATTAAGAAGTGACCTGGAATGGCAAAGTGTGAGCCCCTGTCCTACCCAATTGCTCCATGTGAGTAACCTGTTGTCCTGGCTCTGGCTAGGCTAGAGTTAATTTCCCAAGGAGCCAGGCCAGGTGAGCCAGGCTGGCCGGGGGCTATTCCATACCATGTGACGTCATGCTCACCAGAAAAGGGGGCGGTGTGGCTCCGGGGCAGGCTGAGCGTCAGGTCGGTCGGATCGGTAAATTGTTTTCTGTTATCACCCGTTGTGTATCTCTGTTATCAGCACTGTTGTTGTTTGTTCCCCTCTCCCTTGCTGTCCCAGTAAACTGTCCTTACCGCAACCCACGGGGCTTTTGCCTTTGTTTGTCCGGTCTCCTCCCCACCCCGCCGGGGAGGGGTGAGCGTGGGGCGGCGGGGGGCTCGGCTGGGGCTGAACCACGTCACTTGTTGGGAAGTCTGGAGCTAATAGTAAGAAGAGATGAGAAATGGAGTGTGGATAATTGGTAAATTAAAAATGAGGCAACAGATTAAAATAAGATGATAGATGGCCATAAAACACATGATGTTATTAACTTTATTAGTAATCAATATTATTTATCCTGCTTCTTTGCCTGTGTTTCTCTTGAGGGCATGAGGAAGATGATAGTATGAATTACCTCAAAATTTGAGCTCTTCATCTGAAAAATCTCACACCACAGCATGAAGAAGTAAATGTTTTATGATAATAGGGTCAATAAAGACTATTTGCATTCATAAGGGAGGAAATGCTATGGCTTACATGACTTCTAAGATCAGAAACAAATGATGGTTTTGTATGAGTTCTTAAGTCATATCACTATGTTCCATGTGAACAGCCACATAAAATTTTAATTGAAGATTAAAGAGAGCAAAAGCTTTCCTTTGCATTGTCTGATATAATTATTTTAAGTTATAATTTAATTGTGGATTCAAAATTCTACAACCAGTATCAGTCAGCAAGGACTCAGTGCTTATATGCAGCAGTGATTCATCAGATTATGTAGCATCATAGCAGCTGTAGGTGTTGTCCAAATTCTGTCATTACAAATCAAATTGTAAACACCTGACCCAATGTTCTACAAAATCCTACAGCCATGCCTCTGATGAAAGCACTATTTCTGTTGTTGTCTTTTCCTTCAGTGGTTTGGCACTTTTTTCTTTTTCTGAGCTTCTTCAGAAGGTATAACTTAAGATATATCCATATCAATTTGATGCAACATTACTATGTCAAGGTTGGGGATGCCCTAATGATCCCATTCCCATGAACCATGGAATCATTTTAGCTCATGACAATGTGCTAAAATGCTCATAACTATCTGTGCTCAAATTACACGGGAGCAAGCACTTCTTGAATTTTGTTTCTATTTTCTGCTGTTTACTTTCTCTTCTCTCTACAAGGCCTTTTTTTCCCCACCCTTACTTTCTGTATAAGTAGTGCCAAAAAGTAAACTACAATACTGCACCTCCTGCTTTGTACTCGCTTCTACCAGGCATAGATAACTTTTTCACCATACAATCCACATGGGAAAATCTGCATAAGGCTGAGAGGTACAAGGCACTAACAACAGATCTCAAAGATATACAGGAAATAAATCTGTGGGGCTAGAGAGTTAAAAGTGGTTGAGATATTATTAAAGACCCCTGTAGTTATGTCAAGTTATGTCGACTTTGTTATAAATGTGTGGGATTGGCTCACACTTGAGACTCTTCTTGGGTTCAATTTCTGATCTGACATCAAAATTATGGCAGAAAGTAAAAGGCTTACTTAAGTAGATATCAAGAAACAGAGTTAACATCTTTTTGACTATGTCTGCATTAAAGAATAGTACAGATATGTAGAGTGAGACACCTAGTGCTGAGAAACCCATGTCCAGACTACATATGTTTCAGGGAGCCTTATTTTGATCAGGCCTTGGCCTGGTCTCAGGGATTGAATGGTCATGTGGAGTTGGAGCACATTAGGTGTGTTGCTGAAACACACCCTTTAGTTGAGCTTCATCCCAAAGGAATGCGGGTCTTGTACTGTGACGCCACTCCACAGTGTGTACCGCAGCAGGGAAATGGGGATGATCGGGACACTTGCTTGAGAAGTACCCTCCTGACCCAAACTAAAACACTCTGCAACACAACTTTTATTCATAATATCAAAGTGTTAGGCTGCCTCCTTCACCTTGACTTATCCCAGTGGAAGCAGAGGAGCTTGTTTTCTGGAAAAACCGTATTAGGAAAGGACAGGATTCCTGCACTGTTAGTTTTACTTGAGCCCTTAGTTAATACATTCAGTAAAATTAGTCAACCAAATCATTTTCACTAAGCTCACATTAGCACTTATTTTATTACCATGGTTACATTATTATTAACTTAACCTGCACTTCATTGCCAGCCAAAAAGAACAACCTCATATACTGAAAAGTAATAAAAATATAAAAACTCTTCTTTTTCTTTAAAAAAATGAGGTCACTGTGACCTTTCCATCTAAGCAAGCAATCTATTTATTAACCTACCTGTTGTAATGCAACTCAGTTCTTAGGCCCAAATGTTCTCCACTCACGTTTTTGCAAAGCTGAAACACTTCAGATGGGAGAACAGCTCCCACTACTCCGCTGTGGGGTGGTGCACTTGGAGCATGCCAGTGATTCTGGACCCAGGAGCTTTCACAGTTCATTACTTCCTCCACTCAAGATGAACCTGTATTATGGAAGCTACACCTGAGTAGCTAGGGGTCTGTTTACAGCGTAGGCTCAGGGGTTACTCATTTGTACCCTATTTGCTAGTTATTGTTTACTCCTAGGTTTTCAGTACACCAATATGAACAGACAGACTTCAGTTGTTGCATTCCTTTTGGCACTAAAGGTCACTTTTCTTAGCTGTCTCAATATGTTATTTCTGGGGCGCTTTAAAATCCTAGTTGCAGGCTATAAATATGAAAAATCCCTCAGAATTCTGTGACAGGGAAACAAACACATAAACGAACAAACTGATTAACCTAGAAGTTAGTCCTGAATTCAGCTGGAGGATTGAACTAGATGACTTCAGGATGTCCCTTCAAACCCAAATCCTACTATGAGTCTATGACCAGTTAAAATGCAGTCTGTGTAGTTGTCCTAGAAAACCTACTCAATTTTCATAGCAATTAAGCATTTTTTGCAATTGGTGTTTTATAGAATCTGTATACTGTTATCCAGACAAACCAAACCCAAAGTGATCAGCATGATAATATGGTTGAGCAATGTGTTTTTAGTGAAGGAATTCACTTTCCAAAGAATGATTGTAATATCAAAGACTAAATGGCTTTTCAAGTATGCACATTCTGTGTTCAAAAGAGACATTTGCAATGGTGTGGTGGAGTTAGTGACAATTTCCCGGTAAAGTCCTCCTTATCAACTTTGAAGGAGCACTTCATAATACTAGACTCACCTAGATGTCTCAAAAAATCCCCAAGTAGGCTGCTCTTATATCCTAGGAAGTAGTAAATTTGTAAAAGTAGTGCTCCTCCTCATAACGTGGGTAACAGAAGACACATGGTTGAAACTGCTGTGTTTACATTAGCTTCTTTAATCAGAAGCCCATATATACAGTAATACAGTAATTTGATTAGACCTGTGTGATCTAGATTAATGGAAGCTTACTGTATGTCTCCATTTTTTTCAAGACAGACCTTTTCAAGGATCAAGAGATCTTGTTGTAACTCTTTCGCTAACTGATCACTTTTTTATATAGCAGACATCATAACCAAAAAGCAGGGAGGAACACTTTGTTGATGTTGTGGCAAAACTAGTTTCCTGATTGGTTACTGATATATTTAGAGATTTATCTTTTTATATATATACATATACACACACACTATATCTATATGTTACTCTACCCCTATATCTATATATTTAAAGGGCAGAATACAATACAATATGAAGTTCAAAAAAATAACTGGAATTTTGTAGAAAGCTCTAACAGAAAAGCTGTATGTCTTTATTAGTTCTAAAAATTCTGCTTGGAAAGGGACAGACTACCTAATATCACTCCTTCTGTATTGAACCCAGATCTTTTTGTTACCATCAATAGCTGGTAGAAGGGATACATACAACTTTGATCAAAACAAAACTAAGGGGAAGAGATGGGTCAAAGTCTTCCTGGAATGCTCTTCAGACATGCAGATTTTTATGAACCATGAGTTTTCATCGTCATTCTTCATAATGTTTCTTTTTCACTTTCAACAAACACAATGGGCATTGGAAACTGGAAACCCAAATACCTTTTCCCATGGAAAGGTGAGGAAAGACAAACATCTTAGAAAATACAAAGAAGAGTGAAAAGTAGTCAAAAATTTTCAGTGGGTTGTGGCCAGATTGTAAAATAGATTGCCAAATAGCTAAGTGTGTAGTTTGTAAACTATTGCTTAAATCTACTTTGCTACCAGAGAAATAGAAAGTGATAAATGTCATGCACATTTTTGAAAAGTACTTCTGGGCACTACAAGCCAGGAAGTCTGGCTTTCATGCAAAGAAAATTGAGTGAAAGTGGAATGAAAGAAAGAATTATTAGATCTATGATTAATGATTAAGCAAAAATCAACACAGTTTTTGCAGAGAGAAGTTGTGCCTCATAAATTGATGATCTCTTTTTTTTTAGGCAGTGAACAAAGAAGTGGATAAGTATACTTGGATTTTTTTAAAAATATCCAGTCAAGGTCACCAAAAGTGCTCTCATTAAAAAAAAAATGCTCATTAAAGGAAAGAAAAGAAAGGATGAAGCTAAATGGCTAGTTCTCACAACAGATCTCCTGTATTAACAGGAATATACCCTGGGATGTATGCTCAATATATTAATACAGTATCAGGAAAAGTTGTTGGATAATGACAAGTCAGAATTGTTCAAGGTAGACAAAACTAAAGCTGATCACAAAGATTTGAAAAAGATCTTAGAATTTGAAATGACTTTGTGTTAAAACAGAAGAGGAAGCTCAATCTTAGTAATCACAAAGCTGCAGGAAAGGCAGCAGGAAACAACCCGGACTGCCAATGTATAATGATGAGCTATTGCTACTCCTGAAAGGAATGTTGGAGCTATTGGCAATCATTCTTGGTGAACACTAGTGCTCAAGGAAGACAAAAAAAAAAAGTACATTAGGAATTAGAGAACAAAACCAAAAACATTATGCAAATCCACAGTCCATCCCAGAATACTGTATACAGTTTTGACTGCACAGTCTTAAAAAAATGAATCATAACTTAAAGGTACAGCAGAAGAAACAAGAGTGATCACAGTATATTGGCTTCTACTGAGCAGCAATTATGTGGAATTTTTCAGACTGAAAAAAATAGAGAACAGAAGGGAATGACATAGATGTGGAAAATCCTTAGTGGCCTCAGAAAAGTGAAAAATTATTCTGTGCTTTCTGTGATCCGTTCTCAGATTTGGAGGTCTCTCCTTGGCAAGAAAGCAATCAGAACCTGGCTGGGTAGCAATCCACAGCCCAAATATTCATCTTGGATAGTAGCAAAATTGAGGCTGAGGATGTCCCAGAATGATCTCTGCTGTCAGCCCATGACAGCTCAGGATTTGTTAGCACACATGCTGTGGAGGCTTTTGCAAGAGCTCAGGCAGAGTGAGAGAGAGCTCTAACTGCTCCCACAACTCATCATGTATCCCACTTCTGAAACACAGAATGGTAAGTTACTCCAGTGTGCAGGCACTCTCCTGGACAGGAGATCCAAGCATCTTCTTGTCATACACATTTACTGGCCAGTGTCCTACCTACCAACTGCTTTCTTTACACTTCACACCTTTGGGACAGGAAAAATAGCTCTCCTGCTGCTAGGTAGCCAAAGCTCCAAAAATTCCCAGAGTACTGTCCTGCCTTCTACATCCTGCGTGGGGAATTTCCCGAGCTGGATGTGGTTTGATACTTAAAAGCCAAGGCAGGTCACAAGCATAGACACAGGCTATCCCATGCCAGTTGACCTCAGTTCCTCGGAATGTTACCAGGCACATTTAGTTCTCTGGTCGAAACACTTGTCAGGGTTCAATGTAATATTCCTTTCCCGTGCTATCTTTTTACCAATTTCCACAGGGAAGTCTTGTTGCTGTTTCTTATGTAAATCTTCATCCTCTTTTTGAAGTCCTTTTGACTGTGGATGACTCTGTGCAGACTGTGTAGTTTCTACCAGGTCTCTGCTTGTGTATTTGCTATCTAGGCACAGTCTGCCCTCTCAGTGCTGGAGATGCTAATAAGCTTCAATGACCCTGACCCAGTGCTACCTGTGACCTCCACCTAATCACCCTGCCCTAAGGCCCAGGAGCTCTGTTTAAGCTCAGCCCTGGATGTTCAGTCCCTACGTGAGCTAAGTCATTGAGTGTGTTGGTATCTAGTTCAGCCCAAGTCCCCACTGATCCAGACCTTGTCCTGCAGACTAGTCTCCTGGCTTGACCTGGGATCTGTCTCATCACCATGAACTTGCGTGAGGATCTGGACCCTTAGTTGAACCCGATCACTGTCACTGGGCCTGCTCTGCTTGCCTTGCTTCAGTAATGTGGGACTGGGCTCTGGCTGGTGAGACCCTTGGCCTGTCAGCTATGCTATTGCTCTGGATTCTTGGCTGTCTGTCCTTTAGGGAGCAGCCAGCCATTGCTGCTCTTTGACATGCATTTATCTGCCTCCTTTTCCAAAAAATAATTGTTTCTTGCAACTAGGATTACTGCAGTCAAGAACAGGACAGTGCTGCTATGTGTTTTTGTTTTAATGGTGCAAACATTTTTATACCACTTATGAAGTCACTCTGTTTGTGTTATGTATGATAATTGCACAGCATTTTCATTCTGTCTCTGCATGAAAATTTGTTTGCTTAGTAGAACCACTCTACTGTCTCTCTTGTAATCTTCTGGCCAGAGTGTTAACATACTGCATGGACTCCAGGGTTATGTGCATTAACATAACATGAATTAAACAGTGCCAAGCACATAATCTAATAGTGATACAGGATTCTCCAGGCTGGTTAACATTTAATAAGCCCCTGTGGCAGGTGTTTATCCACTCCAGCTGGCACACTTGTCAGCTGTGCCTGGACGTGGTCTGGATGTGGGACCAATCCTAGTAGGCAGTATGGACAATGCAATACCACTCTGTCATCTTCACTCTTGCAGTCTTTCAGCCCTATCCCAGCTGACCTTGACACTGCATCCTCTCTTCCGTGTTTATACTTCACCTAGGGCCACATCAAACATACTGGCACTGTAGCAGAGAAACACCTCTTTTTCTTCCTTCCTGGAATGTGAACTCAAGGGAGGAAAGATTCTCAGTTCTCATTATAATCAAAGGACAACAAAAGGCTACGTGCACCAAGGAGATGGCAACCGTGGTCTCTCTTTGTGGAGATCTCCCATAGGAATGAGGGTTTGGAGAAAGATTTGGCTACCAGCTATTGTATCTCTTGCCATCTGAAGAGAGTTATCAGCTGGGACAGATAAGCTGCACATGGAAAACCATGAAAAATTATAAATGTTTAAGATGGGGCATACACAGGATCAAGACTGCAGCCCATGTTTTGATGTAGCTCAGCGTGGATCCCCAATTCTTTGATAAACTACAACAAATACTCAGATTGGGTGATAATACAGAGCCTTTGGTCATTGGCAATCCAGGCTGGAATGCAGTGGCTCTTTTTTAGGATCCCGTTGTTCAGCTAGGCCTCTTCTTGGCCCAGTGTGCTGCAAGGCGAAAAAGAGACTGAGGATGCCACAAAGGGCTGTAACCACTCAATGTCCTTTCACACAGAGTGCATGTAAGGGAGGTAGTTGCACTATTCACTTGAATGTCAGTAATTGCGTGCAAGTCCACAAAATTAGTTTATTCTTGACCAGGCAGATGAAGGGCCCTCATTTCAGTCAAGAAAACTAATTGTGTGCACCTATCTGCAACCCTGAAAATGTTTCAGCTCTACAAATTGTTCCATGAGTCAGAAAGTACCAGCCTTGCAACCTCCTGGCCAAATAATGGACCAATTGGGAGATGTATATGTGGCCTAGCCTAACACCTGGGTATTTAAAAACCAAACATTTCCTTGAAAACTTCAAGGAGTGCAATGGATCTGAGTGGCCTTAGTCCACATATTACCCCATGGTGGCTGGGGATGCCTGGTGGGATGACAGTGAGTATATAGAAGCAAGTACCATATCAATGAATATTCTTAAATAGTATTATTAAGTTGCAGCTGTGATTAAATGAAGCTTTAACTCTTTCCTATAGACTGTGCTCTGAGAGCGTTCCTGGCAAAGAACAGGGTTAGCTCAGTGGAACTGACAAGGGCCTCGTCTCTAGACCAACCCTCTATTCTTTGTCCATGGAAGAATCAAGTCAGCTTGGTTTCCATGGTTTCCAGCGGGGGAGAAGGAAGAAAGCAGGGATAGGTTTTTGCTAGGATCAGATGCTTGGTATGCAGTATACACAAAGCTGGGCAATATGCCATGGTGAGCGAGGGGAGAAATTTTTCATCACTGATCTGATAGTCTCCTATAGCAACTGCAGCAGTAAAAGCAATAGCTGCAGAGGCATACAGCTGCATAGCAACCAGTTATGTCATATAAAAGGGTACCACACCCCCTCCTAGTGCAT
Source organism: Aramus guarauna (assembly GCA_013400195.1). Lineage (NCBI taxonomy): Eukaryota > Metazoa > Chordata > Aves > Gruiformes > Aramidae > Aramus > Aramus guarauna. The sequence goes on along the minus strand of VXBL01000402.1, from coordinate 77,459 downwards.
GCACAGTACTATTAAGAAACAACTTTATTAGGTACATGGATCTCCCAAACAAGATCAAGGTTGGTAGACACAGCATCCAAATGATTCTACTTCCCTCTCCCAGAAGAGGATGGGGTATCACTCATTCTGACCTCAAAGAGTTTCTCTGGAAAGTAAAACATGCTGCTGGATTTGCATGATGCCACTTGAGTGAAGCAGTATTTATGACAACAGCTCCTCACCCACACTCAATGCTAGCCACAACCCTGCTGCAAGTTCCTCAGTCTTTTCTGCCTCCCTCAACTGTAAGAATGGGTCCCCTTCCACTTCACCATATGGTGTCCCCTAAGTTCTTGAGCAGCTCTGTCTTCCAGCTGCTTGTCAGTGATGGTCTGTGGTCACCGAGCACACTCCACAGGCTGTGCTGCCCCCACCATTTTGGGGCATACCTGGTGGATCTCAGCCAGGGCTCTGCTGACAGGCAGATTTCTTGGGAGCAGGAAAGGAATCTTTATAACTCAGGTGCAGGAACAGAGAGTGTCTTTGAAATGGGGGAAGATTGTGCCCATTTGCTGAGGGCATTTTTGTGCAATGCTGCTGTCTGGCCAGATCCAGCATTGGGCCAGCAAAGGTTGCTGTGATCACCACAGGCTGCCCTTCCTAGGGCACCAGCACCAGAGTGCCTCCTGCAGAAGTACATCTCATCCTGGTGGAGAGTCTGGACGCTATACCATGCTCCAAAAGAAGCCCAAAATCCTAGGGAATGATTTTTTGATCCTAGTCATTGTTGAAAGAGTTTTCTCCTCCCTGTCCTCTGAGGCCATGTTTCCTTTTTCCTTTCCGAGGTAGACAGGAGGTGCCACCAAACCTAAGGGTCAGGTGTGAACCCTGTGCATGGACCTCCTTTGCATGCCAGGGGCACATTGGACTCTGCTCAGGTTGGTCTGGGCCGACTAGTATGGGAGGCTGGAGATGGAGGGACTGCTGTATTGGGAGCAGGAGGAGGAGCTGGGAGTTGTGAACAGCAGATGAATGTTTGCCACAGCTGATCTTTGTCAGGAGACATGTGGGCCCTGCTGTGTTAGCTGTAGTCATGTTCTTTGTACTTGAAAGACAGCAGTCCATCTGACACGGATGCTGGCCATGCAAACCTACTCTCCAGCTACTGACTCTGTTTTCATGGCGGTCAGTCAGCTGAAGAGATGACAGATGGTCCACGCTTCAAACCTCTGTGTTTGCTGTCCAGTATCATGAAGCATCTGATCCTAGAACTGAGTCCAAGTTTTCTCCTCTTCCCTCCCTTATAAGCAAGAGGTAAAAGGACACTTCTTATACCTGCCTCTGTTCTCAAGGCAGATGCCACTAGTGCTGGTGGTGGAGCAGGAGAGCTGTGACTCCTGTAGCATCAAAGCAGATCACCCAGGAATGGCTCCAAAAGAGGCAGCCTTTGATGCTGTAGGGCAGGATTCTAGCCAAGGACAATGGTGACTTAGGAGGATAGGAGGTGTTGTAGGCCCTTAGTACCTAAAGACAGGAAACAACATCACAACCAAATATTTGGCGATGTTAGCGGAGTAGGGTCAGCCATGACAAGTTATGCCAGATCTGCAATTCAGGTCTCTAGCCTGCCCGAAGCCCATTATGGACTTCTTAAATTTACCCTGGCACTGCTTCTTCGTTTGCGTTCCTCACACTGTCACACTGTGTCCCTCCAGGCAGTGAGGGAGATGCAGCAAAGGCAAACTCTTTCCTTCTCCTGTGCTTTTTCTTTACAGGTAACTGCCAGAAGTGGAGGGAACATGCAAACCACCCCCAGATCAGAACACTGCTATTCAATTTTCCAGAATGGGGATTTATGCTACCCTGGGGATCAGGTCTCTTAAGCATGAAAATGAAAATTGTAAATGCTCTTTCCCCACCTTGATTGTTAAATAACCTTCTGTTTTGGTCGTTCATGGGCTCCAGTGATCAGCCTTTCTCTCTTATACAAAGCAGCAATATTTGCAAGCCTCCTTGGAGGTAAAGCAAGGTACAAGGGAAAAATCAAACATCTGCTGCAGAGTTCTGCAACAAGAGAGTACTGAGAATGATGAGAGAACAAACTGAAGAGGTAAATCATACATATAAATGAGACAGAAAAATCTTGGACATCTGGAGGTAGTGACGTCTGAACACAAGGAGGAAAAAGCGAGCTGAAAGGGATCAGCAAAACAACCTACGACTTAACTGTAGGAGGGCCAAAGTCTGGCGCTAAAGCAGAACAGCAGGTGCAGTGTATATTCTGCCATGACAAGGTTAATTCATCAAAAAATCTTTGCTAATTGGATTTGGCACAATGATTTTACACTAGAACTGAGCATTGTATCTTGTGGGGTATGACATTCTTAATGAAATATTAAGAAGTCTTAAAGCTAAACTCTGAACTCTGGTCAAATAAACACAAATAAGTGAGAATGAAAAATGTAGCTTTTATTAACAATATCAACACAATATTAACACATCTTATAGCAAGTGTATAAATGAAAATGAGCTATTAGTTTTAATAATACAGCCAGAACACTTGGTTGCAAGAAAGATAACTTATTTAATCTTCTTGAAGATTATATCTACTTAGTGTGTCGCAAGACTGATAGCATCTCAAGACTGATAAAGAAGTAAAAACATGATTTTATAATAATTGTAAAACACCTTAGACCTTTACTTATATATTGGCGATTTGTGCCACCATTTCAGTCTCTCTTCCACAGGAGGAATAACCTGAGCCTGTCAGGTCTTTGGAAGCTCCACAGTCTTCTTGTGGATTTGAAGGTCAGGGACAGCCTTAGCTGCTGTGACCATGAGAAGATGGAGTTCAGGATCCAGCGAGGAGGGAACAAGACAAATTGCAGGATCACAGCCCTGGGCTTCAAGCTCAAGAATAGTTCATCCTGACATTGCAGAAATTCAAGCAAAAGTAGCCAGTGGCTTACCTGGATCTTCTGACTAAAACAAGGACATAGTACAAGGAAATCCTGACTAAAATCAGATATAAAAAGTTAGTGCGCAAGAGGTGGAAGCAGGTACAGGTCACCCAGAAGGAATACAGAGATACTGTCTGAGCCCGCAAAAGTGGGGTGAGGAAAGCCATAAGCCCATCTATAGTTCAATCTGACAAGGGACATGAAGGACAAGAAGGGCTTCTACTGATGCATCAGCAACAAACAGATGACTAGGGAAAATAGTGCTCAGTGCTGCATGGGGCAGGTCAGGGAACGCTGAAAACAGCAAAGTACTCAATTCATCTTGCCTCAGATTTTACCAGTAAGACCAGCCTTGAGGAACATCAGGCCCCTGAGAGTGGTGGGAAAGTCTAGGGCAAGAAAGACTTCACCATCATTTAAGTTATCAAGTTAGGGAATATTTAAACAGACTGGACAGACACGAGTCCATGTGAGCTGATGGCATGTACCCACAAGTGCTGAGATTGCTGGCTGATGTCATTGTAAGGTAAGGATATGCTTACTTTCCTTTACAGCTAAGACCAACAGAGTATGCTATGATTTATTTACATGAAAAACTAAACAAACAAAAAAAATCAAGTGCTACAGGTCTCAGTTCAAAAGCGTCTGAAACATCAGGTAGATACTCAGTCTTTTGCAGAAAATCAATGCATTGATTTGCTTGGGGTTTTTGTTAAACAAAGACAAGGAGAACAGGAAAAGGGACAAAGGTAAAATGAAGACCCAAGCAAGAAATTAGCTGTTTGTTTTGGCATTGCATTGGGCAAAGTCTATTTTTCAACTCTATAAATAAAAAATTATTAATTTTTGAGCCATCCCTAATTCTCTGCCTTTTGGCTATGCCCTCTTTTTTATCTTTGCTGAGATGCAAAGTGCATTGACAGTGACAAGCTCAAATGACTGCATCCTATCCGCCGGGCAGTGCTCTGAGTTAATCTTTAGCTTAAAGATTAGCAAAACTCTTCAGAGTTTTGACTGAACATCCTATTCAGTCTAAGTCTGAGTTACCTGGGTAATCCTGGTACGGGCCCCGTTACACTGAACTGCCATAACCTGCAATGAAGTAAGTTGCAAATATCATTGGTAAGAGTAAGTTAAAAAAAGATGGCAAAGTTATGGAGGCTATGCAGCCTTCGCTAAAGAACCTGATGAAATTAATAACCTTGGCTATCTTGAAAGCCAAATACATGGACATGTATTAAATTTTTTTTAATCGCTCTATTAAAGGGTCAGGATATATCCCAGAGGCCAGAGGCACTGAAGGAACAGAAGAAAAAAGAACAGTCTTTTCAGTATGCAAATATGAAGATTCAGTTTAATTGAAGATACAATAATTTCTCCTTCAATCTGGTGGTGTAGTGATGGCTTGATAAAAATAATAAAATGCAATTGATATTGCATAGGGTGATGACATTTTAATTTCCATATAGCTGATCAGACAGTTATTTGTTGGTTCTGTTCCTACTTTCTTTAGCCATGCATGACCATTTGCACATCTAGTCATCAATCTTTCAAAAACATTTAACACACCACAGAAAATTGCCCACATTTCAATTTTCATCAGCTTTGTAAACAGAAATACTTTTTGTTAATGGGAAAAAAAAAAACAAAAACCAAACAAACCCAAAAAAAAACCCCAAACCCAAAACCAACAACAAAAAACTCCCACAAAAACCCTAAGACTCAAATTAGTTGCCCATGGGCAGCAATTGGTCAAGGCCACTGTCTTATGTTGAGGAATAATACTTTTACAGCTTGCAGTAACTAAAATGTACATATATGATATCTGAAACATGTAGTGTTACAGTTAATTTATTACTACATCTAATAGAAGGCTTTGACTTTGTGATTCTTTTCTAGGAAAGAATGAAAATAGAATTTTTAAAGCACTTGCCATACCATATGTAAAGTCAAGACAGGTGAGATTTACAGAAAATTAAAAAGACAGCAAATAAGCACAAGATGAAAGAATCAAATTGGGAAAAAAGGTGGAAATTAATAATTGGGCCTACATGTAATGATACACATTTGGTGATACAAAAGGTAGCACAAAATAAAAGTAAGACATTTAAAACCATCAAGAGAGTGAGAGGATTAATGTCTCTTGTGAGTGGCATATTGAGAAAATTTGTCCCTCATACCAGGGATTCTCAGAAGATTATCAGTGCTTCTGTACAGCTAGAATTGTTTCTTCCTCTATAAAAATCTAACTTTCAGCAATCAATACATTCTAGAAGTTGTAAATTATATTAAAATGGTCTCCTTTTAAAGAAATAAGTAATAAAGATCTATAAAAATGCACTGAAAATTGTATATTAGTTATTTTTAAAACTTAGCTTGCATTGTGCATTTGGGAAGCAATGTAGTGGTGACAGGCTCTAACTTCTGCTGTCATAAACCTAAGTCACTAGGAGTTCCATTTGAGCCAGAGCTCATTTATGTAATAACACCTCTGCAGGCTTATTTAAGCCATCCATAATATGTGCAGCCTGATGGACTTCAGCCAGTCGGTACTGATGGGGTTGTTTTGAAAGAAGTAAATAGTGCTGATGCTCAGAATATAGAATGGACTTTGCAGCTCTGATTTGATTACTGATATACTCAATTCGCAAAGGGGTTTTGCAGAATCAGAGGCTTAATCTTAACATTACGAGCCCTGTAAGGGCAGGCGGGGTAAAAGCCAGTCAACACTTACTTTTGTCAATAAAAAAAAAGTTGTTTTTTTTTTCTATTGAGACAGTTGATATATAATAGAAACACATTCCCTTATTTCACCTGTCTCTCTGATTCGCCTATACTTCATGTTCTAATAGTTCAAAAGACAGATACAATGCATCTTTAGATCTTTTCCGTGTAACCAAAATGTAGTCAGAATCATACATATACCGTGACAAGAAAAGCCTAGAAAATAATTATTTAATTCTAACACAAAACAGCCTCTAAGTGACTGAAGCAAGATTGAGATTGTCAAAAGGAATTGAATATACAAAACTATCTGGAATGGATGAGAAATCAGATGCTTTAATCTTTTGTTTTAAGGTAGTTTTTTGCAAAAGGCTAGACTTTCACAAAAAGTGATAGTGCCTATTTCAATAGAATAATAGAAATGCACGAGAGACTTAGATAAGTAACTACAGAAAGATTTTTACTACATTGGCTTATGTACTTTTATATGTACATACTAATTCATTTTAATAGTAAGCTAATTATTAATATTGATACTTAATATTACTGATTAGTAATACTTCATGTATCGTCATATATAAATGCGTACATTAATTCTGCTATACTCTTGCTTAGAGTTGATACATAGGAAGCAGCTAAACTAAACCACATTGTCAAATATCAAGAACTTCACTTTTAGGAGAACTGTTATTAACCAACATCTCGCTCCCGTAAATCTCTGGGGTTTGTTTGCTATGCAGGCTGTAGCTGAGCTTCTCCATTTTCATGAGTGTCAATAAAAAAACAAGGTCAGAATCTTCTTTGACATGTAAGTGCTTCAGATTTAACCCTCAAACGCATGTGAATCAAGTCTCCTGTAGCATTACTGGGGGCAATAGCCACAGGACTAACAGCAGGCTGCGTGAAACTGAGTTGCCGCTCCTCACTGAGTTGCGCTCTCTGAGGCACCCTGCTCCCCTTTGCTAAGGGCTGTGCCGTGTCTTTGCTGGGATGAGCTGCCACGGCTTAGGTCCGCGGTGTTTCAGAGCAATACGCTTTTCTGTTCTGAATTTTCATGGCCTTGCTAATTGTGCTAGTTGAAAGCAATATGAGTCTACCTGTTGACTGAAATGATTGTTAGATGTTAGCATTACTTAACCCCAACAATGACTGAGTCCCATCTCACTTCAGGGTGGTTGGGTTTTTTTACGTATCCTGGTTGGTTTTTTAGATATCCTGCAAGTACATTTTGTAAACCTAATCTTGAATGATGCGTCACCTCCAGATAGTGTTTTGATCCCATTGAAAGAAAAATTTTGTTTGCTTTTATATTCAGTACTTTCACTTTAATGCATAAAAACAAAAGATGTAATAAACTTTTATTCCAAATAAAATACAAGAACTGAAAGTGCAGAATTACAATTACAGATCTTCTAACTTAAAATGAGATAATTATCAGAGAAACTGAATTTCTGAATTGCAAGGCTTTCAATAGTAGCTTCTTAGTGAGCCAAAAGGTCCAGTAAATTGTCTGTAAAAACAGACTGAGGACCATATTATTCACCTGATGTGATACGATACCACGCAGGCAATCTTAGTAAAACCCGGCNTAACACACTTCCTCTGCTTTGGGATTCCCGCCCCGATGAGATTTGGCTATGTCTGTAAGGACACAGGGTGAGGATGAACTTGCACAGAAGTAATGGAAGCAGCATAATTTGATATACGAAAGAAGAAGAGACTTTTGGATTTGCACACACTGGTCAACTAGGCAAATCTTGAGAGGTTTTCGATGATTATAATAGATTTTATTTTATTATAAGCAAGATGTTCAGTATCTATTTTTAGCCAAATGCAACACAGTCACTAGAGCAGTATATGTCTGAGCAAAGATTGGTCACACCCTGCGCTGGACACGGGTGCCCAGGCGTTGGCCGCAGGGCACGAGCACCCAGGGCTGCCCGGTGCCGGACACAGCCGGTTCCCGCCGGCTCCCACCGGCCCCACCGCAGGGCACAGCTGAGCCCCTCAGCCACACGAGTGGTACCTCTGGGAAAACCTACGTCAACAAGAGTAAAAACTTGGCGCAGCATCTCGGAGAGAGAGGATTAAGGCAAAAAATGTGTGAGAAACAGCCCTGCAGACAGCAAGGTCAGAGCAGGGCGAGGGAGAGGAAGTGCGCCACGCACCCTGTGGAGATTCCCCGGCAGCCTCCGGAGAGACCCCGGTGCAGCAGGTATTTCCCTGCGGAGTGAACCACACCGGAGCAGATCCCCACACTGCAGCCTGTGGAGGACCCCATGCCACAACAAGTGGGCAGACCGTGAAGGAGCCATGGGCCATGAAGGACCCACGCAGGAGCAGGATCACCCTGAAGGCCTGCAGCCTGGGAAGGACCCGCACTGGAGCAGGGGGAAAGTGTGGAGGAGAGACCAGCAGAGAGGAGCTGTTTTGGGCTGATCACGAGCCCCCCTTCCCCATCTCCTTCCTGCACTCAGGGGGAGATGAGTTGGGATTGAAGGAGTGAGATTGAGCCTGGGAAAGGGGGAGAAAAGGAGTCGTTTTAATGTTTGTCTTTTTGTTCCCTATTACCCAATCGGTAATTAAATATGTGTTTTAATTGGCCAGAAATTAAGCTAATATTTTCCCCAGTGAAGGTAATTGGTGAGTAATCTCCCTGTCTTCACCTCCACCCACGAGCTTTCTCATTCCTCTTCTTCCCATTTTCTCCCCCCCGCCCCATTGCGGGGGGAGCGAGTGGTTGGGTGGGAGTTCGGCTGTTAGCCAAGGCTTACCCACCGCACACTCCTTTACGCGAACCGTCCACAAACAAAAGCATTCCTTCAAGAACATAAATAACGTCAAGGAAGTAATTGAAATTGTAAGGAATATTTCCAAGTAATAGAGCGGCCAAAAATTATCACTATTTTTCAAACTTGTAAAATTGTAACAAATCTGAAAGGGATTTCCTATAGCTTTAAATTAATCTGACAGGATCTTCTCTGTCTCATAGGAATTTATGCTAATGCTGGTTTGTGGTTGGATTAAACAGGAACTAGCTTTAAGAGAAAAGTCAATTTAATGAAATTCAATCACAGATATTCTTCACAACTCTGAGCTAAAAAATCTTGATTTAATTTAAATGAAGAAACCTTTTGTGATATTCTTTAAAAAATAAACAAACCCTAATAAAACATTTAGAAATCATTGAAAGAGTAATACTTCATGCAGTCCTTAATAATTTATTTTTCACCAAGCTTAGAAATGCTACTTTTGCACCACCTCCAAAATTTTATATTTTTCCTTTGAAATAATAAGCCGAATTCTGGGGGGTTTGCCTGCATGTAAAAACTCATGGAAATTGAGGAATGTTTGCAAAACTAAAAGTGAGCAACAATTCAAAGACTGTGTCTTTGTTTCAGACTTACAGATAACTCAATGCGTTGAAGAAGATATTCTTTCTATTTTTATTCAGAAACATGATAACCTGAGGCTATGGCCTGTGCTTAAAAGTGTTTCTTGTTCAAACTTGTGAAAAATTAGTCTTTCTTCATCCATGTGAGAGGAATAAATTCTACCTCTTATTTTACTGATTTTGTCTCAAGAGCGAGAAGGCATATTCAATTGTTCCTGTATGAGTTTTTGCTTTCTCCAGCAATAATTCTAGCACTATAAATGCAGTCCAGCTACCCTGACTGGAAGCACAGACTTTAAGCAGACTTTGCTGGGAGATGAACCATGTCCTAACCACCTAACATTCGTATTTAATAAAATGGTCTGTGCTGTGTGTCGTAACTATAAAGTACCTTATTGACTATTATTATGAACCAATGCTTTTGGGAGTGGGGGAGCAGGGAAATGCTGTATGATTTTGTTGAAGGTAAGCGAAAATCAAAAGGTATTTCTTTGCAGTTTCATTAAATCTTTTCAGGTTCACGTTAGTCCTAGGGAAATCGTGTGAAGCAAAGGAGAAATTCCTGAGTATCCTTCCTATCCTATAATACTGAAAATTTTCTTTCCACATCACAAACTGAGATGAAAGAATATTTAAATAAATGCGTGACCCCCTCAGTAAAACTGTCTATTCCCCCCATGTGCAGCACATAACACCTGCTATATCCCTATAAAACAAATGATTGATTCTGAATCACTTCGTATGAGAGAGTTACCTTGGGAACAAAATCGTGTACCAGCTGTGTCACAGCCATCACTCAACAATTAGCTGAACCGGTCCTCAAGCAAAAACAACATCACTTCATCTCACAGGCCAGAGATTTTAGGTCAAAAGAACATAGCTCTGTATTTAATTTTGTAATGCTAAGTCCACAAAAAGCTGCAAAGGCACTTTGGGGGAAAATGAAGAGGAAATCTTATTCTGTGGCACACATATTTAATAAACTGAAACTGACAAATATGAAATATTGCCCTTGTTCACTGAGAAGCATATTTTACTTTCAATGCTGATGAAACAGACCTTCCCATAAAATGCAACCCAGCTGCTAAATGAATCATGTAATAAAACAGTCTTATTCTTGAACATAATAAGATAAACGCAAGAGGCTTGCTTAGATCTTGAGTATTCTGTATTTTGGAAAATAAATTTTAATTAATTGAAATGCTAATTAATTTAGGATCTTTTATTAGTGAAACTAGTATTGCTAAGACAGCTCAAGTGGTGACTTTCAACATGACATTTGTTGTATTGACTTCAAACTTTTGAAAGCCCTGCGGTTTTGCTAATTTAGTCACAAAAAGAGGCAGAACAGTGAGACCCCAGTTCACTATTAAGGACTTCATTTTTTCTGAAAGCTTACAGGTATACAGTAATTCTTTGAGTTTACACCTTCCCTTATGAACCTTGATGGCCTGGCATGACTACAGAATAAGGGTGCAGGGACTGCAATTGCAGTAACTTTTTTCCAACCCTGCCCATTACTTCTCACTCTTTCACACAACTGGACAGCAGTGACAGGAAAAACCGCTCAAATTTTTCAAGATTAAAAAAAAAAAAAAAAGAAAAAGAAAAAGCGGCAGCATCATGACAGCCCTAACGGCATTATGACCCATCCAATTATGAGTAATGAATTGCAGCAAGTTCAGTCTGGAGTCCTGGTCTGAGCTTATTCTTTGAAATATTTTTTTACACTTTCATAAAATCATAGGAAGAGTTAAGCTAGAAGGGACCTCTGGAGGTCTTGTACAGTCTCAGTCTCCTAATCCAAGCAGACCTCAATTGCTAGCTCTCATTCTTAACCGCTTTTGTAACATACCTCCCCCACCATTGCGGTTTTTTGCAAATGACAAAATGGATCAATAAAGGTGATGCAACACAAAGTGGAGATGGGTACAAAACTCAAGAGTATGAATAAGAAAATAAGTAGCAGGCGAGTTCTAATCATTCAACAACCTTGATAACAGAAGAGTGGAGCGTCTGAAAACCTCCTAATCACTTGGCCTTCTAGCAATCTTCCATGACAGCTCCCTGTGCGGAGCAGGACTTCTTTCCTCTCTAGTTCTAGCTTTCCACGATTTTGTATGAAATTGTGTATTATCTCAAATGAGGAAACTAGTCACCTGAGGCATTTTATACTATTCTAGACTATTCTGGAGGGGTAGGAAATATCAAGAGAGACTTTTCCAGGTGGAAAAGATACAATAATTTGTTGCTCCTTTAAAATGAGGGTACTATGAAAAAGGTGATTTTATTTTTATTTTTTTTTTAGTAATGAGCTGCAGAGCAGAATTACAGTGATCTTTATCAGATCTAATTGTTAGTACCACCCTCTGTCTTTCTAAATATCTCTGGTGATTTATGCTCGGGTGCTTATTGGGTGGGAAGAAACATTCACACGTAAGATGGTATCCACAGTCTGTTGACTGATAGAAAATATTGCTAAATATTGCACATTATTTATAGTGAAGGAAGAAAATAATCTATTACTAAAGAGATAATTTGCTACTAAAAAACTACAACAAAGCTAAGGACTACTCAAGGCTATACAGGATGGGTGGGGAAAAGATTGTGACTCATACTAGCAGAGTGAAGTATTCCTCTTAATGAAGGCTTTTTCTGTTTTTTCCTGCAAAGGAAAAAACTCCAGTTAAGATAAAGACATGATTTGTGTGTTATTCTAACCTGAAAGAGTTAATATTGCTTTAAAAATCCTGGACATTTTGAAATATCTGACAGAGATGAAAGAAGTAACACGCAGAGGTAAATTTTTATCTTTGATGACCTGTCATGAAGTGTATTGAATACCAGCTGCTGTGAATTTAATTTCAAAGTTGTTTTTGACAGCATGTTCCAATTATATCCTTATTGAAAGGCTAGATTTTTGGTACATTGACAAGTTTCCTTTTTATTTTTACCTTCTAATGAGCAAAACAATCTGTTACGGTATATTGATCCAGCTTATTTATTTCTGGATATTTAAAATATGGTCCGCTGTCCTTCTCTTCAGACACTTTTACCACCTGCGATACAGCAATAAACATACTTGCATTTGCAAAAAGAGGGGGGAAAGGTTGCTTTTAAGGAATTATTGCTTTTTCTGTGAAGGGAAACTATTTTATATAAGAGCTATGGGCTTAATTTACTTAGAAGGAGGATCATTGTGTTTCAATATGTATTGACCAGACACTTTAGGCATATGAAGGGTCAACAGCACCCTCAGGAAAGACAATAGTCAACTTAAATGTCATGGACTATGACTAATATTTAATTACCATCAACATCTGTTGGCCTGCTTCTGAGCAGCACAAGAGGACCTGATTCAGAACATTACCATTGAAGAGTCGTCCTATGACAGTAACATATTTAGAGTGTAGGAGCAACAAAGAAATCTACTACATCCGTTCAGTCTCAAGAGGGATGCCATCAACACAAGAGAACTTCTCAGAGTGCTTCAAAAGGGCGCAAGACAACAGCCACAGGTAGTAGCAGAGGAAATTTTGATTGAACATGGGGAAAGAAATCTTTATTAAAGGCAGGTTTAAGCACTGCCCAAAGAGGCGATAGAATCACCGTCCCTGGAAGTTTTTAAAACTATCCAGGACAAGGTCTTGGCCAACCTGATCTAGCTTTGTAGTTAGCTCTACTTGGAGCAGGTGACTTTACAAGATGAGCTTCCAACCTTAATCCTTTTCTGAGTCCATGATTTTTTAAAAAGAGGCTATTAATGAAATAAATCACCCTCCCAAGCAACATGGAGAGCATTCTGAACATCACATTGAAATAGAGAATGCATGCCACTTACTGGAAAGAACTCCAGAACGGCCAGAAAGCAGCTAGCATGGCTGAACAGTGGTGTGAAAGAGACAAGTGAAAACAAGGATCACTGTGATCCTTCAGAAATGAGGAAAATAGGAAGGATGATCAATACTGGTAGATTAAATGTGAAAACATCCTAACACTGTCCACATAGTGTATGAGTATTAATTTTTAAAAGGCACCAAAACTAACAATAGATAGTTTTCAAATGCTTCAGGAGATGGAAGGCAGAGAGAGAATCAGCAGAAACAGTAAGTGATGAGGATACAGAAGAGACAGACTAAAAATAACACAACTGTAGAAAAAATCCTTATCACCAATTTATTATTTCTGTACCATTTCCAGCTTAGCACAGGGACTATCAAGAAATTGTACCATTAATCCAATTCAAGGATATTTTTTTCCCTAAAATTTAAGATAGGGATGCTGCAACTGAACCAGCAGAAAAATTCCCAGAATAAAAGTTCATGAGATTAAAAGAAGGATGTAGTCCTGAGATAACAAAATGAAAATGTGCCAGACTATGATTAATGGTTATAATTGATGGAGTACAGCTGATCTGGATAATTCAGCAATGGGAGTTGGGTCTCAACTGTGTTGATGATAATTACATTAAAGTTTGATTTATATTGCTTTTTGTGTTAATTTAACAGTGGCACAGGATATTAATGCTATTACAGCTAAAGCAGTATCCTAATCAGCTGAATTAGATTATGGACATAATATGAATTTCCACTGATGTGAACATTTGAATTTCCATTCTGTGAAACTCTCAAAAGCAGATTTCAAAAATACACCTGTGGCTTTGCATATCACACATGAATATGTGAACATGCACACAGAACATCATTAGTACTCCAAGACTGCATTACTTAACATTCTTGTCAGGAAATATTTCTACAGTAATTATGTCCTCGCTTGTTTATATTGTAGTCGGTATGTTAAAAAGGGAATCACTCAACCTTTTTTTCTTGTAAGCTTGTTCATAGAGTATGTACTGCACATTTTCAAGGATCAAAAGATGGACAGGATATTACAATCCCTCTGTTAAGGTAGAAGAGACTCTTGGGGAGCCAGGAAGACCAAAACATTTGAAATAAATAAGAAGTAAATTCTGTATGCATGGTAAAAACATATTTGTGTTTATTCTGATGGGACAACAGGTAGTCAAGATAATTTGTATTCAAACTTCAGTAGTATATAGCATCCTTCCTCCTCAGAGGGAGGACTAACTCCTCACACTCTTCCCTTGCTCCAGCATGGGGTCTCTCCCACAGGAGAGTCTTCCACCAGCTTCTCCAACATGAGTCCTTCCCATGGGTGGCAGTTCTTCACCAACTGCTCCAGCGTGGGTCCCTTCACAGGGTACAGACCTTCAGGAATAGACTTCTCCAGCGCAGGTCCCCCACGGGGCCACCGCCTCCTTCAGGTGCCTCCACCTACTTTGGTGTGGGGCGCTCCATGGGCTGCAGGTGGATATCTGCTGTACTGTGGACCTCCATGGGCTGCAGGGGGACAGCCTGCTTCACCATGATCTTCTAGACAGGCTGTAGAGGAATCTCTGCTCTGGCACCTGGAGCACCTCCTCCCCCTCCTTCTGCACTGACCTTGGTGTCTGCAGTGGTTCCTCTCACATATTCTCGATCCTTTCTCCAACTGCAATTGCTCCGGCTGTTTTTTTCTTCCCCTTCTTAACTCTGTTATCCCAGAGGCACTACCACCGTTGCTGATGGGCTTAGCCGTGGAGCCGGCTGGCATTGGCTCTGTCAGACATGGGGGAAGCTTCTAGCAGCTTCTCACAGAAGCCACCCCTGTAGCTCCTCTGTTACCAAAACCTTTCCACACAAACCCAACACACATTATTATATCATAAATGTCTTTATTTTGCCTTTTGAGAAAAAAATGTTAGCGTTACTAAGCTCAGGCATTTTTTCTTCCTAAGAACTAATTCTGTTATTTTTGAAGAAGCAGAAGAGTGCACCCCTATAAAAAGAGATGGGATATTGAGTATTATGCAGATCATTGCTTGAATGTAGTACACTAAAAATTGATTTAGCTAATTGAATCTAGTGCTAGAAAGTAGTTAAATGACTCTAGGCCCCTTCCAACAAAAAAAGCAGCTCTAGTTACATACTTATTAAAATTCTTTCAGAGTTAAAACAAAACATGTCAGCCCATACTATATCTCATTGCTAGAAAGGTTTTCTGCACTGCAATCTAAATTTCTCTTATTTTAATTACATCTTCTTTACCCTTATTAATTCTTCTCTTCTTTGTGTGTGTGTGTGTGTGTGTGTGTGTGTGTTTTGTTTCAACTACTTGTAGAATAAATTTATGGCTTTCAAATAAGATGTATGGCCTGTACTTGGTTTATTTTGTCATGAATCTTTTCAGAAGTGAGATTGTATTAACTTCTCCTCTTTCAAATATCTCCAGGATGTCAATACTTGGTAACAAGAAAAGCCACATGAAATAGCACATAGAGTATTGTGTTGCTTAAGAATCACTTAAAGAGTGCCTATTCTTTTCCTGCTGTGCGATGTAGTTCCTCTTCATGTGCCAAACAAAACTTGGCACATCACACTGCATGCTTTCCAATTTACTATCATTCCCTAGTCCCTTTCAGAGTTTGTATTGATGAAAGGAGAGGATACCTGTGTAAAGTCAATTCAACCCTCTCTTCTTGTTGTTGTATTAAATAGTGTTGCATAGGATTACACAAAAAATTGGATGGGAAGGGACCCCCCAAGCAGGGCTAACTTCAAAGCTAAATTGGGTTGTTCAGCTTCTGCTGGTAAATTTGAAATATATCCAAAGATGAAGATGGTGTTAACTCTTCAGAAAATCTCATCCCAGTCTAAGCTGGACAAGATTTTCTTCCTTATGCCCAGTCAAAATGCTCCCTGTTGCAATTTGTGATTGATGGTCTTTCTTTGGGAACTCCAAGAGCCTAACTCCATATTTCATGCCACCCCCTCAGGTAGCAGAGGAGTGCATGAAGCCTCCCTCCTTCAGGTCTTCAGTTTAGAATAACTTTGCAATCATGTAGAGGATAAAACAGTTTTTACCTTTCAGACTGTTAGAGGAGCACTCTGATAACTGACAACACAGAGGCACATACTGAGAAACAAAAGGTAGGAATGTAATTCAAATGTATTTTTCTTCTTTTTTTTTTTTTAATAATTTGGGAAAGTATATGAATAGTTGTAATTTGTATTTCTTTAGACTATATTCACCATTAGAATCAGCATGTATATACAGGAAACAAGAGACTGCCAGTTTAGCAGCTTTACTTGTAGTATTACTATGTATTGCAAACCACCATTGCTGTACAGCTGTGAAAGTTTCCTATCCCTTTTATTTAGTTCTCACCACTTTTCCACTCTCCCAAGCCCTCCTCTGTCTCATGAATATTTCTATATATGCCTTAAAATAAGATAGCTGAGTTGATCTTTATCCCATGAATAAAGTAATGCCCAGTGAAATGCTTTTTTAGAAAAAAACTTTTCCTAGAAAAACCTTGTTCTAAAGCCCAGTACTATTCTGACATCAAACTGTAATAAACTGATTGATTACCTCCCTTTTCCATAAGAAAAAGTGTCAGTGCTCTCCACTCATGTGAGTAGGTCAGCTCTGCTAAGAGGAAACTGCAAATCAGGGCTGACCTTTGTGAAACACTGATTTTTTCCACACAAAACTAGTATCTGCTCCAGCCAAAAATCATGTGACCCTGAGAGGACTACAGAGGCTGGCAGTATTTATGCTTTTCCTTTTTTACTTTGCATCACTCTGTTTTCTAAGCCCCTCGAAACAGACTTGGTTTATAGCTTGCCAGTATGACTGAGCAAGGATCCTGCTAAAGATCTTGCACACTACAGGATGTTTAATGCAGTCTTGAGGCTCTGTACCAAATATTTATGTTGCTATACAGCAGTTTAGAAATGAAAGGTTAGGTGAACAGATTCTAGTGTTCTGAGAATTTTGTGTCAATAAAACTGTGTGCTTAAGTATATATAGCACACCACACCAAAAATTGCATAACAAAATTGGTAAGAGCAATTGATAGGGTACAGTGCTTCATGAGGATGTATTGCAACTCACACTGTAGCAGAGGAGAGGCAGAATAGCTAACACAACTCAGGTTGTTTTAAATATGCTTCGCTCCTTTGTGTATTTCTTCAGAAAATACTTTCTTCACTTCTGGTGGAGCTCAGGGGAAAATAACCATCTGCAAGGGCAACTTGGAAAGGACTCCTGAGGTGCCAAAATGTGAATAGCAGTTGTTTGTGATCAGCTACAGTGCTTCATTATAACTTTTATTCACCACTCACTCAGGTAGCATTCTTTAGAAGTTTTTTTAAAATAGGAAACTCTTATTGGGGAACAGATTATAAGAGTATTCTCCAAGCATCTGCTATCTGCCTCTGTTTTTATTGGCTCTTTTGCTCATTTATAACACCAAGTACCATCCTCTTCCAGTCTCCGAAAAGTGAAAATATGCAAAGGAAAAACAGCCTGAGGAGAAAAATACAACAAACAAACTAGCACGAGGGATAGAAAATGGAAGCAAAAGTAAGGAAGAGAGAGTCAAAAAGTAAAGCTGGAGAAAGGGCAGGGAAGAAGAACACCCTTGTCATAAAAATCATGCATTCTCTTGAGTTGGCTTTAATATTATTTATTGAGCTTGCCATCTGTTCATAGATACCGATGAGTGCATCTGCCAGTTCTAGGGCAACACTACTAAAGATGTTTCTTTCTTGTTCCTATTAAATTGTAATATTAATGGATCAAAGATAAATTGTTGACTTCACAGATTCAAAGCACTGCACATTAGTTAATACATTTGCAAAACATCCATATGAATCACTTTGTCGTTAAATGTACCAGCTTCAGAAATGAGAAGTGCTAATATTCTCCCAGGTCCCAGGTAAAGCAAGAAGAGGCAGAGAGTCCATCGTTCCTGGTAGGTGTTTTAGCGATCCAGAGCTCTACCAGTGCCATTCTGCATGCCATGCGCACTCATTGTGCTCTCTCAGGGTCAGCCCCCATTCTTTATCTTGCTTTCAGCGTTTCCCGTGGCTTGCCCATGCAGCCGTTCTTCTAGCCCTCTCAATCTCTTTTTGAATTGCCGCCTTCTCTTTAATGTCAATTTGTTGTGACAGCTTTGGGGATGGATAGTAGGTACAGCAATGGAGAGTAGGGAGATTGACCATTCTGATTCACTGAGCTGCCACAGCAGGAGATAAGCATTTACCTAGTTCTGCTGTGCTACAGATAGGAACATGTTTCAGACAAGTGATTTCAGTAATTAAATTGAACTTCTTATCTCTCTGAAAATAATACACAAAGGGTTTCCCTGTGAAAAAACTAATAATGTTTTTACTACTTTCCTTCTGGCACCCAATAACTATGTGTCAGTAATTCCCTTCTCTTGCAATGTATTGCAGGACAGAAGACCACCAAATGCACTGGAGCGATGCGCAGTGGCGTTCCATAGACATGAAGAGTGCATTGGTTCTTGGCAGTGCTACGTGCAGCTAAGGAGTGCGTTCAGCTGAGCACTGACACAGTGTTATGTTTGGGAGAATCTATGTCTACATCCAGAGATCTTATTTTACCTAATAGAGAATACCTCTGTGGACCTGTCAAGTGGAAGAATTTAGTTATGGTGAACTGCAATTACGAAGTTCACTAGTGGGAAGCAGGCACCAAATCCTGTCTGATTTAGGTAAATCTATGCATTACTGTAGAAGGCAGAGTCTGAAGCTACTTGTTTCACCATCTCTTCTGCCAACACCTTCTAAAACAGACTAAGATATTCTTATCCTTGATACTAGCAATATTGAATTTGTTTAGGTATGTGTTCAAGTCTTATTAAAATTTTTAATGGCTGTCTGCTCCTTTTCACTAAAGCTTTTATGACAGACAATGGATTTTTTGTCAAGACAAAAAGCATTAATGGAAAATACCCAGTGGACAATGATAACCCTTGTTTTGGTTGTTTTATCTTGTAACATGCTGTTCATTTTGTAATAGGAAAGTCCAAGAAATGTTGAGGAGATAACTTCATTCTCTGATGTCAAACACTTTGTTCATAAAGTTAGGGCTTTTGTCTCTGATGGGAGATACAAAATTTTTCTACTTCCCATCTGTATTTGTTTTAACTGTTGAATAGTGCTCCTGGACTTCTAAATTGTTTCATAGTTCAAGGGAAGAAGATATGCAATAAAGGTCCATTTCCATGGTAATAAAAATAGCATCTAATATAGAATAACATATTACAAGTCAAGACATCTGTTCACATTATTATGAGAGTCTCAGTCCAATTACATTCACTATAAATTATGGAAGAACAATTGCAATAAAAATGTGCACAGTATTGTTTCTGAGCTTGAGGCTAAATTGAAGATCAGGTTTTTGTGCATTCTGAATTCTGAAAGAATTTTCTGGGATATCACAATCCAGCCTTACTGCAATAACATACATAAGAAATTATATTCAAAAGCAGGTTAAACACAAGTTTGCCAATATATTTAAACCTTGGCTGGCCAAAAAACAAACCCAGTAAATACATCTAGGGTTTAAACACTATCTTTAAACAAGGAACTGTGCCACATCACACTGTCTTAGACAGATATTTTTCCAGCATAATATTTATCCACTTATAAAGCTGGTACTTGATCCACAAAAATTCAAGAACATTCAATGCAATTCCGTTCTTTTATGCAGCCATATCATTGGAGAATTTAACCTACTGCTTTAAAAAAAAAAATAATCTCTAAATAGTCTGTCCTCATTGAGGTGAGAAAGGATTTTATTTTTTCTGCAGGCATTAGCAGGATTGTAGAATTGTAGCATTTTATATTCCACCTCAAAGCAGGGCCAACTTAGACCACATTATTCAGAGCCCTGACCAGTTGATTGTTAAATATTTCTGAAGCTTGCAGTTCAATTAAGTCTCTCAGCAGTCTCATTAATTGCCTTTTTTTCCCCCTAACAGTTAATTAGAATTTCACATGTTGCAACTTCTGTCCATTGCCTCTCATCCTATCATTTTTACCCCTAAGAAGCATCTGTCTTCATTTTATCTAAACCTTCCCTTTAAGTAGTTGAAGAAAGCAACAAGATCCTTCTCTTATGCTTCCCTTCTAAAGAAAGCACAAATAGTTTGCTCAGCTGTTCCTTGCATGTGATGTTCTCAGCTCCCTAGCTGTCCTGGTGACCCTCTGCTGGAATTGCTCCAGTATGCCCATGTCTTGCTCTTAGTGGAGTCACAAAACTGGACACAGCACTCTTGATACAATTTCAGCAGTGCTGCATAGAGGGGAGGGGAAAGCACTTCTCTCTACCTGCTGGCTTCACTCTTGCTTATGGTTTCAAAATTCTTTGGTCTTCTTCACCACAGGGGTGCACTGCTGACTCAGCATTTTGTCCTTGAGGATTCCAGGTCCGGTCCTTTCTGACAGCAAATGACATCAACAAATCGGAACTGGTTAATGCTGGCATTATCCAAAGAAAAGATTTAATAAACAAGAGGAGTATGAGATGGGTCCACTGTTAAACACATTCAATCAATTCAGTTTGAGCTTATCAAAAGAGTGCTGTTGATTTACTTCATCTTTTTGCTGCAATAACTTGAATGTTTCACAAACTATTAATATATCAGAACTTCATCTTACCTCCATAATAAAACTCTTCTAGAAATTAGCCATCATTTTCTTTTCACTTTTGATACTAATAAACTATAATTGTTCAAGTGTTGGAACCTGAAATTTAGTCCTTGTCTACTCTGCAAATGAAACCTACATTTGTTGACTGCCTTCAATGACTCTCTTCAGTTGACCACTGAAAGCTATATCAAGCTGCTCTAATACTTTAGTATGTGAGCACCTTCCCTTCACCTTCCCTGGCATGTTTATAGTTTACTTGCCTGTGTGCTGCAATTAAGCACGTGAAGTTCATGGACAAGAATCCTGCTATCTGTTTTTCCTAACTTCTGGTAGGACTCCGTACCTCACATGCTCTTTCTTGATTGTTGATAGGAAGCCCCAAGCTGGAAAAGAAAGACAAGTATGTTGCATCCCGATTTACAGCTGGGGTAAAATGACTGATATGAACCTGGAAGACACTTGAAGTCTCTAAGAATCAAGCAACAAAATGTGAATAGCAGTGGTTAGACTGCAAAGTAGAACATAGATGAGAAACAGCAGTTCACACTTCAGTTAACCCCAAGCCTCCATATAGACAGTACCTGGATTTCAGTAGCCTGTAAGGACGTGCCTTCTCTTTTCAGCAAACTGAATCTGAAGCTTTTGCTTTTCAGGAACACTCACACTTTCTGCAAAGAGTGAAAGCCAGAGACTACAGACTTGGGTGTATCAGGGTAAGTTAGCTAGTATCACGATTTATTTATTTTTTTTTAATCTCCAACATTTTATCAGCTTGGAATGATTATTTCCTTAATTTTATGCTGCAAGTACAGTGAATGTTTTGCTTTCCATGCAGCAAATGAAAACTAAATTGATAAAACATATCCACCTAGCTGGTATTAGAATAAATGCTAATTCTGAGATGAAAACAACTGTTAAAAAAAAAGACGTCGCTAAAGTCATAGCCTTCTTCAAATTTAGTCCCAGAATCATCTACTTGGGTATGGCCTTCCAAACTAATCTTATTTTCTTCTCCCTTACATAACTTTTCCAGTGAAGAGCTGATGCTCAGACAGCAAAATAGGAAGCTGGCACCACTACAAGTATCCAGAAATATTTTTAAAACATATCAATGGATACAGTTGTTTACCATAATAATACCTGAATATTATCTGAACTTTGTTTCTTACCTTTTTATCTTGATAAGTTCTTCTACTTCTGCTTTGCCTTGCCTTGCCTTGCCTTGCCTTGCCTTGCCTTGCCTTGCCTTGCCTTGCCTTCCCTTCCCTTCCCTTCCCTTCCCTTCCCTTTCCGCTTTGCCTTGTCTTTGCCTTGCCTTTTTAACACGGAAAACCAAGAAATTTTATTCCACCTTTCCATTGCTTAGATCTACTGCAGTAATGACTCCTTGTCTTTCACAATGTTTTATTGTATTTTTTTCTTTTTTTGGCCTTCCTTATTTTGGCTGGCTCTCTCTATGTGTTATTCTCTCCAAAGTGCTGATATTTTGTCTCTCAGAACTCATTAGCCTTCTCCTTGGCTGCAGATCTAGTCCGGTTTTCTTTACATGCCCTGGCCTCTGAGCTCCTGTTACAACTTACTTGCCTTAGTGATGGAGTATCACATTTTCCAGAACTGTGGGGTAGATCTGCTTGCACCTTTCTTAAAATAAAACTACCAAAAATATCCAAAGGCCTTTCTAGCTTTAAAATTAGGTCTCATGAGAACACAAACTAGAATAAAATAATTTTGTTGACAGTGAAAATTCAGCTCTTTTAGGTGAGATAATCCAGAACCACTGTAAACAACTTTTGTAAATAACTTTCCCCCTGCTGATTGTCCAGCTCAAGTTATGCCAGAAGCTACAGCTATAGCAAACACCGCACTGTGCCTCTGGATCCCTAAGAAAACCTGATCTGCCAAAGTGCTCCCGTGACCCCTGGCTCTGCCCACCCTAACTTGAGCCCCAGAACATTTCTCCATCTCAACGCTCCGCAGAGATGCTGGCAGCCCTTTCCCAAGGGGGCTCCACCTGCAACAGAGTGACATCTGCCAGGACAGAGCAGGTAGCTATCCTGTCAGCATGCCTGCCTGCTGTCCTGCTTCAGCCTTTTCAACACAAGTGAAGGACCCACAGAGCAAACAGAGAGCCAGAAGGAAATTATATTGACTGCCACGGTCTGCTTTCCATGGCATTAAACTCTCCCATGGGAAAGGATCGTATCTTTCTATATGCTTGATGAAGGACCTCATGCATGTTATTCAGAGGAGATGATTTTACACCTAAACAGATGCCTTAGGGGAGAGGGCTGGCCAGTTGCATCCAGGCTCCAGCCTGGGGGACAGTGAAATTTGCCTGCTGCCCCTAAGCCTTGCCAGGGACTGTGGTGATGGTTTAGAGGTACAGAGGACTACGGGCCAGAGCTTGAGTGTGTGCATGGGCTCTGATTTACTGGCAGATACAGAGGTAGCAACAGGCTCTTGCTGGCAATAACAATATAAAAATATGTAATCGTTTCTTTAATTTGTGGCTCTGCCTATGCCAGGAAATTAAACAGCAGCAGGGCACAGGCTTGAGTGAAAACAAATGACAGCAAAGCTCACAATGGATATATGCCTTGCGGAGAGTAACAAACCTCTGTGGGACAAAGAAAGGAAGGATATTGTAGTTGTCTATCTGTGTCACAGATAGATCTCAAAGAATTTTCCTTGGAAATTTTCTTTAATGATGTACACCACAGATGGGTTATTGGTAAGCAAATCACTGGAAATCTGGGCTGCCTGCTCTGGGTCAGGAGTGCTCATAAATCATGGGAAAAGGGCTGCAATCATGCTTACCTGCTGATGCAGCCTGCAGCGCAGACAGGGTCTCATTATCCCCTCACCCTGACTGGCACCTGGCTGGAGTGCTCGTGGGATGTAAACCTGGGCTGCTTTTTTTCGGTGTCTTCCAAGGTTTCACTATGAAGCCAGGTCACAATGTACACGGAGAGGAATTCGAAACTGCTGCTATATCTGGATCATGGAAGGGGCCAGTACAGGGACTGAACTGGTGTGCTGGAAATGTGTGCAAAGGCTAGCTCACTGCTCCTTGTTTCAGGAAAACAAAACACTCAACCAAAGCACAAAGGCCCAGTCATCTACAAAACTAGTTTTCCGACTCAAAGCAAAAATGTCAGAAGTCTTGAGAAAGAGAGACCATTCTGAGCAATTCTCAGACAAGTTTTTCAACTCATGAAATGAGTTATGGGCATGTCTGGATTATCACTTTCAGGAAGGTGTGACAGAAATATCTAGATTTTTGCTTTGACCTTGAGTTGTGACTACAGTCTTGTAAAAATAAGTGACAGGACCTCCTGGTGGGAATAGGAGATTGTTCCTTCCCTGGGAATGAACTGAGTTTGCTTACGGTATGGCATGCAGTAGAATTGAGTCACAGCATGGAGGCAGAAGTCTACAGATAAAAAGAAGCATGAAATCCTTAAGAGTCAGTTTGTGATTTTCTTAATATGTTTGAGAAAGCCTGTGCTTAACTTTTATGCAAAGCGTAGTCTGAGGCTTACTTTCACATTTGGTGTAAAAAGAACCTCACTTCTCATGTGCATTTAAGCATTTACTCTGCTATTTCTCTATATATATCAGCCATTGCAAGACCATTTGTTGGAAATGACAACTTCACTGGGGTAAACGTGCTATGCTTTCTTCAAATATACTACGCTAAATAGAGAAGGGAGCAGAGTGTAACTTAGCTCTAACAACCACATTTGTAGTGTTTCAGGGATTTTTTTTTTGTTCCTGGACCCAAATCTCTGATCCAGTGTGTGTTGACTGGTTGACTCTCCAGATAATCCGAAATACTTTCTGGGAACATCTGTCCAGTCAAATGACTTAAGGGTTTGCTCCATGCCAATTCCCTGATTGTTCTAAATGCATACACATGCTCCTTTGTTTCCAAGCACTGCCTTAGAGTAAGCCCAACTAGTTTTCTCTGAGACAAATGCAAATGCAGTTCCCATAACCACTTGAAATAGGAAATATGGGTAAGAACATGGCAGAGCTGGCTGGCTCTTTCCGCCAAGCTCAAACACCTTGACACAAGGACCTATGGTACAGAGCACACACCCATACATTATAGCAACATTATAGAAACAACCATTCTGATGAGCTGTGACAGAGCTCTTCATAGTGTCCCAAAGACTTTGAAGGAAAACCCCACAATACTTAATAACTGTATCTTAGGGCGGCTGAAGTCTCCCTTGGTCCATAAAGGCTGTGCAGAGTGTGTGCAACCAGTCCACTGTTACTGTCCTGTTACTGGATGCCACTGAGAAAAACATAGTCTTCTTTACCTCCTCCCATCTGGTATTTGCACACATTGATAAGATCCCCCTGAGCCTTCTCTTCTCTAGGCTGAACAGCCCCAGGTCTCTCAGCCTTTCCTCATGCTGAAGATGCTCCAGTTCCTTCATCGTCTTGGTGTCCTTGTGCTAGACTTGCTCTAGTAACTCCATATCATTTTTGTACTGGGGACCCCGGAGCTGGACACAGCTGTCCTGACTTGCCTCACCAATGCTGAATAGAGAGGAAGGATCATCTCCCTCGACCTGCTGGTGACACTACTCCTAATGCAGCCCAGGATGCTGTTGGCCTTAGCAGCCCCCAGCTTCTCCACCTAAATTTGTGCTCACCTAAACTGTATGTATTCATCAAGCTTTTAATGTTGTGTAATGTTTTGAAGGCAGAGATTTATCCATTCACAGCAATGCTCCTTCTGTAGCCTGCTTTAGTCATTGAAAATTCCTTACAAGTTCCAGTTACCACGAGGAAGAGTATTTTTCATATAAGCGCTGTAAACAACATATGATGTGAACATTTTTACAGCAACATACCCCACCTCCCAAGAAAACATTTTAGCTGACAGCTAAATTTACTTTACATTTTCAGCTTTTAATGCTGGCAGTTGTAAATCTGTATATTATTAATTGTTGTGGTATACAAAGCAGTCAACTTATCAATTTAGCAAATCAGTCCCATAGAATGTGTAGAATATGCATATACTTTGCTAATTATTACTAAGGAAGTCCCCTGCTCATAAACGGGTTTTTTCTTATTATTGTTGTAATGGTAAGATAAACTTGTGCAGTACTCTATTTTACTATTGCATTTCTCTTGAGTATTCCTAATGATACAATAAGATGTGTGCAATTCAGCCACTAATTTTTTTTTTATGACATTTCTCACAATGAGGAGTAGAATCATGACAAATTTTTGGAGATGAATTGCTATCCTCATTGAAAAAATAGTAGAATGAATACAAGAAAAGACTGATTCACACAGGGGCATCTTGAACATGCAAAATTTTCTGTGTGCGTTCCATTCTTGAGTTACAGAAAAAATTTAAGAGTGTATTAGCACATAAGAGACAAAAAGAAAGTAAAGTAAAAGCTGTGGAGAATTTAGCGATACAAGGAAGCAAAACGCACTTATTGATTATTTACCTTTTTTCTTGTTCTGCCTAGGTGTTGCAGCCCATTTCAGATAGTTAGAGCTTCCTGCACTAATCTGGATGAACAATGCATGCTCAAAGGTGGATTCAAACGGCTTTGTCCTTTTGGGTATGTCTGCACTATTGCCAAGAAATTCTGACAGATCCGTGTTAGCTATAAACAAGACAACTCGGCTACAAAGTCAAGTCAGATAGCTGGACAAACTGGTACAAAGAACTCCTGAAACTGCTGTAGGGACCTGCTGCTGACACCTGATTCAGCTGGTTTATATTTGCATTTGGCCTGAGTGTAGACAAGTGCTGGGAGAAAGGGAAGCGCATTGTTTATATCGGGTTATAAAAGTAACAAGCATTTGCACAGATTAGACATGGTTCTGACTCAATGCATCCTCATATAGAAAAAGTCATATTTTTTTCTCTTGTCCTGGGATCAAAAACCTGCATTGCACTCTGCTCAGAGAGCTGGCTTCAGGATAGACAAATCCCTATGTGTCACACCTCTTCATGGGGCTCAGCTCTTCTGTTTGTTCAGTTTGGGGTTTTTTCCATGATCTATTTACTGTTCCTTTAAAGCCTTCATATTCATTATTTTATTTCTTTAAGTTGTCATAAGTGGTCTCCTAAGTTCTTTTTCCTAGCTAAGGGATAGTGTAGATTCGCTTTGGCACTTGCTAGTGTTGGTACAGTCTTCAGCTTTCATTTTTATTATCACTAAAAGGTAGTCTGATGTGACCAAGAGATCGGTTTATGAGAATGGCTGTAGTAGATTGCAGTTCTTTCTGCTTTCACGTTGAGTGAGACTTTCAAGCAGAAAACATCTTTGCAGCGGCTGAGATTAAAAAAAAAGGACTTTTTGTTTGTTTGTTTTATTTTAATGTGCTGTGCTCCTGTGTAAATATACCAGGGTCCCTTTTGTGAAAATAAATCAAGAAAAAAAATCCTGGAATGCTATCCAGAGATTTTATACAGTTTCAGCCTTAGGTATGCTATAAATACCTGAAATCACACAGCTTATACTGAAGATGCTGGCTCATCCCCAGCAATATGGACAGAGTGCAATACTGTGTCCTTTTCTGATTCTGATCTAGTACAC
The DNA here is from genome assembly GCA_013400195.1 of Aramus guarauna. NCBI lineage: Eukaryota > Metazoa > Chordata > Aves > Gruiformes > Aramidae > Aramus > Aramus guarauna. The sequence continues at coordinate 50,299 of VXBL01000402.1, read as the reverse complement.
TGATGCACTTTATTTCATGCAGATTGATCAAAATCAGTCTAGCACACAGAGATTCATTTCACTTTGTTGTTCCAGAATACCTGTCCTCAACTGCATCATTATGCAATATAATACATGAAAAAGAAATAAATGGATTATGATCCTAATTTTGCTTCAAGTGGCAAAATCATGTTATTCTCTTTGTCTCACTGTGTATTGGGTGGTTACCTTTTTCCTTCTGCTTTAGTTGGCTGCTTAATTAAGGTCCTGTTTTACAATACTGAATAATGCATATTGATTAATAGCTTTCACAAAAAGTGCAAGAGTAAGATTGGCATCTGGTGGACTTGACAGATGCACAAGCTACTCACAATGCTTTTCTGTCAGGCAATTCAGTCCCCAGAAAAGGAGAGTGCATGACTAATGAGTTTTGCACCTCCTCTTCATGTGCTCATCTGCTTTCCCATTGATGTAATTTATTAGGTACTTATGTGAGTCATGATTAGCACACTGAAGTGGGAGTGGTTGGTGGCAGCCATTATACTAACTGTAAAGCAAATAAAACAGAAATCAGGAAAGTGGAAAATTATGTCTAAGAAGCAGAGAACACCTGTTTTCTGCTTATGGCTGCCTTAAATATTTGCAATTAATTAAATAGTTACAATCAGAGTTTGATAATGTGTGTACACCCACAACTATTTTTACAAACCATCGTTCTTTCATCATTGCTGGACTTTTGAAGAGCAAGTTTGGTGCATCTCTACTAAATGAAAACTTTCATAATGCTTCACTATGATGAACCGAGTAGTTTATGTGACATCTTCACTTTAGCAAAACTTACTGACACTCACATGACCATCTGATAAGCAGAAGAGAGAAAATATTTCTAGATTTCATAGGGAGACACTTCTGTGGCCCCTACAGACACATCTAACCAAGTAGCAAATGGGGTTCAAAATAAACTTAATGTGCTTGAAATGTAGTTGATCCATGAAGAGACACTTTGAACCAAGGACAGAAAGTCTTTGGGAACCATCAGAAAGCTGCTGCTGTCTACAGGAGTCAACAGGAAACTATTTAGTTGGTTCTTTGGAAGCGTAAAGGTGCAGTACACCACAGGTTTTTTCTGCTTATTCTATTGATATTTGAGGTGAACAGGAACACTGTGTTTCATGTGAATAAAATAGAGTAGGGAAAAGACAGTTCAGTGAGGAACACAGATCTTAGCTAGCTCGAGGCAAATAGTAGTGATGTAATTGTACATAGGATTTACTCTGACAAAATATAGAAGTAGGGTTGTCTAGGGTTTTTTAGGTGCAAGCCAATAGGACAAGTCACGAATTTCTATTAGTATTCCAAAAGCTTTATTGCTAGAAGCCTAGAAAGCTGAAGAATGCTTGTATGCATGTCACAAAAGAGGGCATAATAAAGTAGATATGTTCAGCAAGTTGTTAGATACTTTTGTAAATGGAGATTTTTGGTGATTGTGACAAATGTCTAGCACTTTAACACTGAATTAACCATTAGGGAGAACAGACACATGAAGTTCAATAAGGAGAAGTGCAAAATACTGAATCAGCATTGAAACTGATTGAGTGAACAGCAGTCCTGCTGAAGAAGACCTGGAGGTAACAGGGGATGGCAGCTGAATATGAGCTGACAGTGTGGTCTCATTGTAAATAAGGCAGATTACGTGCTGTGCCACATTGAGATCATAGCGAGCAGACTGGGGGAAGTTATTAGCTTTCTCTACCTGGTATTATTGATGAATACTCATGGGTGTGCAGATATGGGCCCCTAAGTCTGAAAAAGGCCATGGAGAAACAGGAGGGGGTTTAGCAGAGAACAGCTAAGATGGTCTAAGACCCAGAGCATATGGGGCTATATCAATGGCAGTTGAAAGCTGATGTGCCACACCTTTGCAGAAGCTGGTGATAAAACAAGCGGTGATGGACTTGAGTTGTAACTTGGGAGGCTCAAGGTGGACATTAGAAAAAGATATGTTCACCAGGAGGGTAGTGCAGCACTGAACAGGTTATTCATAGAGTGGCTGGAATCTCCGACTTTGGAGGTTTTCAAGACTTCATTATGCAAAACCATGGATGACCTAATCTGGCCCAGCCACAGTCCTGTTTCAAGCAGGAGGTTGGAGTAGAAACCACAAGAGGTCCCTTCCAAACAACATTTTTACAGTTTTAGGATGGTCTTCCTATCCAAGCTGCCCCATGTGATCTAGCTGCAAGCATTCTGAAAGCAGGTAGGAAGACTGAAGCCCTATCAGCAGCACACAACTTAAAAGTCTGTCTTAGAACTGAAGTCAAGGATGTGTAGAGTTTGCTTGCAAAGGTATCAGAAAGAGTGTGGAAGATAATTTAAAACTCTGTGACAAGGCAATCTGACATCAACAGAGCACAAGCTGAAAAGAAGTGTTGAGAGGTAAGAGCACTCTAAGTCCCCTTTTGAAGGTTAAGAAGATGAGCTGCTGTATAGCAGTACTAAAGTAAAACATTCCATTTCTAACACCATTTGCACAGAGGTATCACTACTGTATGAAAATAAACAATGGCACTCAAAGAAGAAACAAAGATTCTGCAGAAGAAAAGTAGCTTTCTCTCTCTTCATCAAAGACCTATAGAGCCCCAAGCCTTTCCCTGTTTGTTAAAGTCTGGTGAAGAAAGATGAGATGAAAGACTTCAACAACCAGAAGCTCAACACGGCAGACCACATTGTTTCTCTCACAAGCTGTGGTGAAGTACTTCAAATGTATTACCTTCAACAAGGGGAAAGTAGAGGAATATCATAAAATTTATCAATTTTATAAAGGTAAATTTGGTGCTTTAATAGTCAATGTAGCCATGATTCAAAAGGAGGCTTTTTTGAAAGCTGTTTCAGTAGGTTATGCCTATATTACGTGTGCAGAAACAGCATGCAAACCATCATGCCAATATTATGTGTGCAGAAACTAATAATTTCTTGAAGGTTAGTCCTTAAATTCTATATCTAGCATGATTTCAGAAGTGGAGGGAAGTGAGCCAAACACTTTTGACCGTAGCACAGCTATTTATTGATATAAATCAGCCAAGACACTGTGTCTTAGGTACTGACAGAAATGTATCTGCAATTATCCAAGACAAGACTGGCATAATGGAATCTCTGTGGTTCACTGGTTGAATTGTTTGCAATATTCATATGGTGTTCAATGTATGGATTATATTTAAATTTTTACCTGAATTTGGTTATTGTGCTTATAAATGCGTTGTCATTTTAGTAAAATCATAGTAACTTAACTTAGCATATGCTCAGTTAAGCAAATACAGATCTGTTCAATATGAGTGAATTGCACGAAATGCACATTGAGACCTTAAGTAACCTTAGACAAGAAATTTGCAAGTCAGTTGTCTCTCTGCAGGTTCATTTCCTCTCAGCAGCAATTCAAAAAGAAGTAATTCACTACAGTATTAGCTCTTTCCAGAAAGGCACATCTTCTTCAGTGGAACAGCATTATTGAACAGAATAAGCAGTTTTATTGGTCAAGCAAATGGGGGTGATTTCTTCTTAGAAGAGCTTACAGAATTTTTGAAGTGTGAAAGTTATAGCAACTTGCAATCACAGCACAGAAAAAGATGCAAGAAAACCAGAGCCTGAACTCTATGGGAAGAACCCAATTTTATACTTTATGATTGTTAACATTATTATTTTAGGTATAACCTTCTCAGCTGCTGCCTCTGTTCCACTTTTGTTATTACAAATTTGAAGTTGTTAATATTCTTTGCGTTTACATTTTCTCCATATTTCTAAAGCATAAAATTCTCTTGAAGTACAAGGTTAAAGATACAGGGTCTCATAGCACAATATCCTACTCTGTTGCAGACAATCTTATGGCATAATCTTTTGAAAACTTTGTTAACACCCTTAAATAAAAATAAAATAAAAAAAAAAGTTGTATTCTTGCCTTGCAATGCAGAAAATTGTAAAGACAAGGACTTTTCTGAAGAAGCAGCAAAACAGCTTCTTCAGCAGCTACATATATACCACAAAACAAAAAACACTAAACTGATGTCAACACATGGCCATGGGTTCGAGCCCCACATTGGGTGCCAAAAGGACTGTCATGGTTTAACCCAGCAGGCAGCTAAAATGACCACACAGCCGTTTGCTCACCCCTACATGCTTATAGTGGGATGGGGGAGAGAACCAAAAAGGAGGAGAAAAAGATAAAACTCATGGGTTGAGATAAGACCGTTTAATAGAACAGAAAAGGAAGATAATAATAGAATATATGAAACAAGTGATGAACAGCACAATTTCTCACCACCTGAAGCCGATGCCTAACTAGTTCCTGAGCTGCCCTGCCCTCCCGGACAACCCTCCAGTTATATACAGAGCATGACATCATATGGTATGGAATATCCCTTTGGCCAGTTTGGGTCAGCTTTCCTGGCTGTGTCTCCTCCCAACTTCTTGGGCACCCCCAGCCTGCTCGTTGGCAGGCCAGTATGAGAAGCTGAAAAGTGCATGGCAACAACTAAAACATCAGTGTGTTATCAACATTATTCTCATCCTAAATCCAAAACAGCACTATACCAGCTGCTAGGAAGAAAATTAACCCTATCCCTGCCGAAACCAGAACAGCTGTTTAAAGTGGAATTGCAGAGTGCTTGGAAGGCAGCTGGAAGAGAGCACACCGGCTCCTGCTCTCACTTGCTCTGGTTGCTGCACCAGGGACACAGGTGCCCCCAAGAGCCATGGCCATCCCTCAGCTGCTGCACACAGAATAGGGAGCTCTGCACCCAGGAAAAGTGCTAGAGTTTAATGAGAAGATAGGACAGACTGTGCTGGTCAGGTACCAGGCATGGCTTTATCACAGACCCTAACAAACAATGTTTAAAGTGTGTTATCTGAGGTCCCTTGCAAAAACACGATTATAATGCTAGCCACTGCATCTGTAGGTTGCCAGTGTACAGCCAGTAACAGAACTGGATGTGGCTGACGTGCATGGGGCATGACTACACCCATCCTGTTTCCTCAGTAGAAAACGTTGCATCTGTTCTAGTGGGGAGAGAACTGTTCGGCTTTGTGTACACTTTGTTTTCACTATTAATTATGTTAAAGGTACCTATAAATCCAGTCCTGTGGTTTTTAAAATAATAAAAAACACTCTGTATAAGCTCTGTAGCTTTTTATATATATATTTATTTTTTTTTTGGTCATGTGGTACCACAAAATGGGAAGATAAGATTATGTAACAATCCAGGAAACTTCAGGAACAAATATACTTGCTGTAAGTTTCTCTCATGTTTATCCAGATTCAAAAGATTTTCTTGCAAGACTTATTCATGGCCAACCCCACATCCTGGGATCCAAATTAAAATCTTGTCTTACTCATTTACAAAGAACACAAATGTGTGAAAAGCCCCTAAAAGCAGGTATAACATAAAATGAATACAACAGTCCACAAATATTTCATTGTAGAGAATTTATTATGCGGTTAGTTTGTAGCAACTAAATCAGGACTAAAGAATAAAAATAATCCCCAAATTTCACAAACTAATTTTAATTGAAAAGTACAGTTGCAAGAGCAACCAGATTTGAAGCATGCTATGCTGCGTCCTTAATATTTTTTGTTTACCAGGCTTTAGGATGATTCCTTGCACTCTGAGAAGTATTCGTATCTTCCTTACCACAGGAGAGAACAAACCATCAGGTTTAGACCCTGTATTGTCTAGAATAATCTTCCTTCTCCTCCTCCTCCACAATTCTAATGCTGGAGGCAGCAAAACATCCAGCTATTCAAGGATTTGCATGTATTTTGGAAACTGTAGACTGACTTTCCTGTCATTATTAGACTGAAGAAGCAAGACTGGTCACAGGTAGCAGTGAAGCATAAATGCATGAGTTTATTTTTTGTAACAAGAAACATCAAAGGGCAAGACAAGAAAGAATCTTTACTGAATTAAATATAATTGACTCACCTAACCTGACTTCTGGCACAAGGAAGATGGCTCCTTCTCCACCTGCAGATCTGCAGTTGCAGAACAGGTTCGGTGCCCTAGTAGCAGGTGAAAAGCAGAACATCGTACCTGAGGAAGCATCAGAGTTGTCCAAGCATAAACCACATATTAGCCACAGGAGGAAATGGCAAGGGATAGTAGTGGTAGCTTTCTATTTGTGGAGGACAGAAGTCCCCATCTGCCTACTTGGCTTGCTGTCTAGATTGATTTGTTGCTTGCCGAGGGCTCAGATCCAAGATGTTGCAGAGAAACCACCAAGGCTCTCTGGCTATTACCCACTGCTGCTTATCCACGCAGGCGCCAATGATGCTGCCGGGGGAGACCAGGGGAGTCAAGAGAGACTGCAAGGATCTGAGAGGGAGGATCAGGAACTACAGGCTGGCCAGGCCCACTGTTTCCCCTGCAAAAAATCACAGCCCAAGCCCCCTTGGAGCACATTTCTAGGCCTGTGCAGGAGCAGGATGCGATTTGGAAGAGTCAGCATGGGTTTACTAAGGGTCAGTCATGCCTGAACAATTTGATTGCTTGCTATGATAAAATGACTGCATTTGTGGGCAAGGGGAGAGCAGTGGATGACTTTGACCTTGCCTTTAGCACTTGTCAGCCCCTTTCAGAACACTCTTCCTTCTCTTGACTTAAATAATAAAACTTACATCTGATAAATTTCTCTATTATTTCTACCAGTTAGCACCTGGGTTCTGACCACAGTGACTCAAGTGAAGGAAGGATTTATGCAAATAGTTACACGTGTCAACTTACAGCTTTGCCTTGCTGCAGATATAGGGAAGATATTCTCATATTAACTTCCATGAAAAACCAGTAGAGATTTTCTTTGCATTGTAAATTTAGGATATATGGTTCTATGTAACCTGGAACTGCAGACCAAGGAAGAAAGAGAAAGGTGTACAGGCACGTTACCAAACATACAAGATACATATATACAGTATTATGCATATTATACACACACATAGTGTATAAAAAAAGAAAGAAAGGATAGGAAAAACAAGAAAAAAGGAAGAAAAAACTGTCAACAAGAACATCATATTTCTTCTGGTAAAGGACTTCAGGTGTTGTCCACTTGCTGTAATAGTCTCTCCCCTGCCAACACCAGCATGAAACCACTGACCTTTGGACCCAGAACAGCAGTAGAAGTGTGAGGATAATGTCAGGAAAAAGGCAGAAACTAAAATGTGTGTGCATTACAATTAAAATTGTATTACTGCTATTACTATAGCTTTTTGCCTGTACATAAGTATTCTACCTGTGTTGTTATTCTTTTTTCTGTAATAATTAGACCTAGACTAATGGTGATTCCTGAATTAGACTGTTAAGATTTCACCTTTACTAGCAATAACTTCGTGGTCTTTATATATAAGGTGTGTTTACTCTTTGCACATAGACAAGATCTTGAATGTAATGCCAGGTGAGGGGATCTAAATCCTCCTGCCTGCGCTCCACCATCTCTCCTTGAACGGCCCTGCACAGGATGCGTATTTGTCCCTTCTCATTGGTTTAGAGAAGAAAATTTCTGAGCAGTTCTGCTCCTGGCATTCAAGGTAACCACACAGCTTGAAGAACAAATTGTGCTCCTTGCTACCAACAGTGTTAGGCAGGCATCAGAAAGCAAGAGGACTTCCACAAGGGAAGAAGTTTTCTCTTAAATTAGGAGACAGTCCTTTAGGACTGAGTAGGAGAGCAGCCTCCAGCACCTCTGTGACTATACAGGGTACAGGATTGGATCCTATTTGAGAGGGCTGTCACAATATGATACCTTCTGGGAATTTGTGTGATGCCTTCTGGAGTGTTTTCAGGGATGAAGTTCTCACGCTGGGGACTGCCATAGCTTTTGCATCTCTTGAGGGAGATGGATAAGTCCCAAGGCATAAAGTTCCCTCAAGGCCTTTCTAGAGCTAACAGTGAGGAAGCTCTTTCTCTCCCTCTCAGCCTTTCCTCTCTAAGACCACCACCGGGCACACTGCAGGCATACCAACCTTAACAGCAGGAAGCCTTTTCCCTTAGGCTCACTAAGAGGTGGTCAAGGTAGACACCTTAAAGCTCTCTCCCTGGTGGTCTTCACTTGGAGGCCTGCATGGTGTCCCTCGCTCTTCCTCAGAAGAGCAGCATCTGTGTAAGCACAGATGGGAATCTCCACAGACAACCTTTGATATGGGAACTCTACCCACTTTCCAGTAGAATCACTGATATTTGTCTGTGTGATCCTTACTACATGGTGGGTTTTTTTCTTACATATTTGCTTATCCATCAGTAATATTACTTGCTTGGATTGTTATACTGTTTCTGTACACATTGAATTAAAATGTTTATGACTGTAATCCATATTTGGCTTCTATCACAAAGCAGAGACCTGCTCCCAGCAAATTATGATTAACAACTAAACAAGTGACTGTTGCAAAGGTGAGTTATGGAATCATAAAATTATAAATATTTAGTAGTAGAATAAGTTACTGTGTTCCCTTCATTGCTTTCTATAGCTACAGCCTTCAGTGTTCCCTTTGCATGTTTACTTACACAGTGAAAGTATAATGAAATAGCTAACCATTGGAGCTAGAGTTGCTATTTAAACTTCTTTGTATTCAAGTAAAAGTAAAAATTAGTTATTTCCTTAGAAGGAAAAAAATTAAACAATTTCCATCTGTCTTCTGAATTACAAGTTTAGTAGTAATGCATTTGTATTAAGCATGAATATATATCACCTTGGCCTCTCTTCTTGTTTCATAAGTGAATAATAGTTTGGGATGATGACCTTCTGAGAAGGTCAAAGTGCAGGAAGTAAGAAGTGCCATTGATAATTTTAGCGGGGCAAGATTTACAGGAGTTATGCATTGTAAGTGTTGTCCAGCTATCCCTCCTGGTGCCCAAATTGAAATTTTAGATTCTCAAAAGTCCTGTCTGCTTGATGCCTAAGCCCTAAAAATTTTGGCCAAAAGTACCAAGATATGTATTCTAACACTTTGCACTCTGTAAACACCTGTGGAGGATGGCCTCACCTAGTACTTAGACAGGAGCTGAGGAGGAAGGAGAATACAGTGAGTAGAGAAAGCAGTGCTAACATCTGTTTTATAGAACCCTGAGGTTGACATCAGACTATGCTGCAGTGATGATGTTTCTCTGCCTGTGGAGATCTGGATCTAAAGTGCTTTTTGAACATTCTCACCATGAAAATATATGGCAGCTTCTCAAGTGGCAGCTCATGAGCTAATTTGGACTGCCAAGCAAGCAGTAAATATCTTGCTGATAGCAGAAGACTTTCTCTGCACCAAGCACTTCACAGGATATGATAAGTGCACGTGAATGAGGGAAGGTCCAGAGAGCTTCTTAGATTTTTGCAGTAAGAGTAGAGCAAATAGAACTGAGTACCAATGCTCATTCCTTGCTCCCTCAATCCAGCCCTATGCACATACATATTTACCTTCTTCTAGTTTGCCAGCTCTCACCACCCAATCCCCAACACCACCACCCCCCCCCAAAAAAAAAAAAAAAAAAAAAAAAAAAAGAAATCAGTGGAACAGCCTTGATATTGCAAGGTATTCTGCAGTGAAAAGCCCTCAGTCTCTCAAGCTGTCCTACTTTGTGTGGAATAATTATTGGTTATTGAGTCAGAGATTTACAGCAATTATAGCTTAATTTTTAGAGCATTTGCCTAGAAGCTGCTGAATACCTAATATGACAGTCATATATTCACAAAACAAGGACTGGAACCATTTCAAATTAAGGCAATGAAAATCAATACAAGAACTTATAAGAAGGGATGGTGATATTTATTTTAAACAAAACTTACTCTACACCCTTCCAATCACTCTTTCCTCAGTTTTACTTATATAAACACCAAGATACATGTGTATCAGTAGTTTGGGAGGGGTCACTTGTGCACAACATGGAGGATGAGAGGTGCCAGCTATTGAGTCCCTCACTATGTCTTCTGAATCTCTTTACTGGTGAGAGTTAACTGCCTCGGGGCAGTTATCTTCTGCCTTTCAGGAGTCACCAGCTATTGAAGCATCATCTTTTGCCTCAGGAGCTTGCTTACAATAGCCTCCAAAAATGTTAGGCAAGGTGGCTGTCCTTTTTTATTATTATTTCCTCATTTTGGGTGTCTTGGGGCTGCAGTCTGTCTTACTATTGGAATACAAGGATGAGCAAGGGCACAACCTGTGTGCATAACTGTGCTGCCATCCTCCTGCTGTCAGAATGCAGGTCTTCTGCTGATGAGTCAATCGTACTCTTGTCTTGGTGCAAGCAGCACCTTCCTTAGTTTCTACCCATTTTATTGCTGTCACATATGTCACTGGCTATTGATGCATGCCTGTCTTCCAACCTGTGCTCTAGTGTTCCTTGTGGTGCTTTCACATAAATCTGTTTCTGTTCATGCCATCATCTCAATCTGTATATTTCTGTTACAAATCCTTGCATGTCCTTTATCACAGGAGAGTGCTTTAACTGCAACACTGGCCAAACACGGTGTCTTTCTCAACTGATGAATGTTCAGTTCAACAGTTGTTCAGCTTCCACTTCAGTGTGAAGTGGAACACTACTGTCAGAAGGGGCTGTAAACTTTCCTCTGCTCTCAGAGTAGCTGGTGTCCTCATAGTATAGTAAGGGTTCAGCAGAGTGTTCAGATTTTCTCAAGAAGATAAGGGAAGCTAGAGTAGGCTCCATGTACCCCAGAGGTAGTTTTGTATTGCCTAAGCAAAACTGGCTAGAGGTGATCCAGAGTTACGAATCTTGACTACAGGTTAGATATTTTTCTCCAACTGGGGTGAAGTCATGACAGACTTTATGGGAGGAGGGCTTAAAGCACATGTCTCTCCTCAACATTTGCTATGAGCTGGAGAGGCTCTCAAGGCGCTGGGCTTTCTGCACTCTTATCTGTAGGGAACAGAAGGCATGTAGGGATCAAGGGGGTTTGTGGGTTTATGAAGCTGTGCTGGGTCCAGTCTCCAAAAGAAGCATATTCCTATTAAGCCTTTTGAAGGTGCTAATTCAAACAAGAGCAGCAGTCTACACACACAGATGCACTCCTCCCAGCTGTAGAACCGGACCGAAGGTGTCAAGTGTAGATATCTTCCTTCTGGAAGAGTTCCCTACTGATAGAAGAATCAAATATCAAATAAAGGGTTATTAATTTGCCACTACCTCCCCTTTTTTGCTCAGCTGATTAAACCTTACTGAAATAGAACAAATAAAACACAGAAAAAAAAATCCATGAAATAAATTAGTATAGCAAAAAACAGACAAGACTCCTGTTCTTCAAGCTTCATTTCAAAAACTGAAATATGGAGAGACAGCCCTTGGTCTCAAGTCTTGTGCTTTCTGGAGTTTTCTTTTTCTCTTGAAAGGCAATAAGCTTGCAGATCTGAGGTTCAGAATTCCTAAATTCAATTTCTCCTAAGATACTTTATTTTCAAAGCTTAATACATGGTCACAGTGCTATAGAGTGGCATGTGCGGGAATAACAGTAGTTCCTCTTGGTATCTGTGCTATGCTTATCTCCATGGCAGCTAAGCAATTTAGAGAAGAATAAGCAAACAACTTATTGCTGCATAATTCTTTCCCTCAGCCCTTTTCCTGGTTTTCTATTTTTTGCTAGTAATATGTACTATGATGTCTGGATCAGAAAATGTCAAGGTTAAGAGTCATGTAATCAGTGCAAACCACTTTATCTCCAGCCCTTGAAAGTCTCGTTCCTGCTGCAGCTAGCTATTCAGCCCGATCCTGCCTGATGTGGAATGAGGAGGGACTAAGGAGTGAGTATTGTAACCACCAGGTATCAGCCAACACCTCTTCCCAGAAGCAGGTCTGTGAAGTCTTCCCCTTCACGCCTGCAGCCCCAGCCCTGATCTCCTTTCCCTCATCACAGAGCTAGTGACTTGTGTTTCCCGGTGCAGGTCTGGGCTTCCCTCCAAAACCGGGGACTCCCTCATGCTGGATGAGCTTACCGAGCCCCAAACCAGCTCCGTCAGGAAGATGGGCTCCATTACAGGTGGAAGGTTTGTGCCTCTCTAGGGCACATCAATCTCACTTCTAGCTTAATTTGTGGGTATTACATGACCCAAAATAGATACTATTAAGGGAGTTGATGAATCCAGTAGGCTCTGGGACACAGGCAATTCCCCTCCCAGGTTTCTCCTGTCCCAGTGTCATGGTTGTGGCTGATGCTCTTCCATCTGCAGGCCTGGCCGGGAGCGAGACTGACCACGTGCTCCGGACACACACGTGTACACACACACACACACACACACACAATAGGCACAGCACGAAGAGGCCCAGCCCCATAGACTGACGCAGACCAAACGGTGCCTTTCTCTGGCACCTGCATGAGCACAGCAGAGCTTGCATAAATGTAAATACAGGTATCTGGGTCCTGTTCCTCCTCTCCAGTCTATCATGCTTAAGGTTCACCGATGCAAGAATATACACACCTTCACTCCCTAGGCTCACAAGCACCGCACATTCACAAATCCCTCAGGAGCTAGCACAGGCTCCAAGCCTGCCTGATACCCATGCTTGGGCCAGGGCCATACCCAGTCATCAGCTCAGGCTTTAAGTCTTCCCAGACATGGGTGTTCTGCTTGCCAGCTAGTCCAGATTGACATGAATTACACATACACGTGTGCGCACACACATATAGACACAGGGCTGAAATTAGCTCGGCAATGTCTGCATGCCATGCTATCCAGTTGTTGGCACTATGGGCCCTTATGACCCACGGCCCCTTCTCCAGTTGCTGACACTTAGACTTCTCCACGTAAACACAGGCTAGAGAGTGAGATTACTCAGGAAAAAATAGTTAAAACTAGGATTTAGTAAGAAGATGAGAGACTGCAATTGGTGCAGAGCTCGATCAGACAATCATATTGACCAGCAGCTTGCTTATACATGACCATCCTCTCTTATACCCACTTGTGTCCATTTTCCCATGCTTGCAATTGCCCCCACCCATCTTGAGCCCTCTTGGGCATACCCCCACCTTCTCATTTGCAGGGCAGTATGAGAAGCCGAAAAGTCCTTGACTACTTGGCAACAACTAAAAACATCAGTGTGTTATCAACATTATTCTCGTTCTAAATCCAAAACACAGCACTACACCAGCTGCCAGAAAGAAAATTAACTCTATCCCTGCCAAAACCAGAACATCCACCCTCAACTCCTCCCAAATAAACAACCTACTCTAGTTATTTTTTACCCATTGCCCCTCGTTTTGTTACATCCGTAGCCACATTTGATGTTTCCTATAGTGACCTATAACATCTAGGCCTTGTATGGTGTTATTGATATTGTAACCTGGACGCTGTTTTCCTTCCAAGATTGCATTTTCCAAGAGGCCCCAAATATTCCCCTCCAGTTACCTGTGGAGTTTGTCCTTCTCTCACACAGTTCCCTATAATGAACTGTGAAATCCAGCCATTTCTCATGGTGTTACACCGTAACGTTTGTCAGCTGCTCACTCTGGTATTATCTTGTCACTTTCTCTTGTTATGTCCAGTATTCTCTCACGGTCTGCTCTGTTATCCAAGCCTCAGGATGGGGCATAGTCATCTCCCTACTTATTTCCATGAGGAACATAACCCATAACGTGTACCGGTGCAGAAATTACAGAAAAATACAAATAATGTGACCCTTGTATGGAATCATAGAAAACCCAGTTGGAAAAGACTTCTGGAGGTCATCCAGATGAGTCTTGAGAATTACCAAGGAAATAAATTCACTGTCTCTTTAGGCAACCTGTTTCAGTGCTTAACTACTTTGACCATGGAAGAATTGCTTCCTTACATGTCACTGGCATTTCTCTTGTTGCACCTTGTTCCTGAAAAAGTTTCCTCTTGTCCTTTCACTGTGTGCATCCAACCAGAGTCTGGTGCAATGTTCTCTATAAACCTGTTTTAGCTACTCTAAGACAGCAATTAGATTCCTTCTTAGCCTTTTCTTCTCCAGGATAAGCCAGATCCATACGTCTGGCCAACCCCAGCCACATGACCATCTCAGTGGCTCTCCACCAGGTTCACTCCAAGTGGATTCATGTCTTCCTGGAACACAGCATGAAATTAAGTAAATTTTGTTTCTGTGCCACACAAAGTCCCCTTTCCCATTCACATCAGCAATGTGTCTGCTTCAGGACAAAGACCATGTAAAAAAGTCAATGAAAATTAACCAAATGAATTAATGAAAACAGAATCTGGCTACATTTCCCTATAAATGGTTCTAAGCGGTTATAGGGACGTAGAGATATGTCAAACACATGACAGCTTTCAATTTTATGGAATCACTTCCCCGAAATCAAGGCTATCTCTTGTGCAGAGAAATGAAAGGGACAGTCTTGGATTTAAAGCGTAAGAGGCAGGGAAGCTATTACAGAACTTTAAACGAATGGAAAGATACCGTCAGAAATTCAGAAAAGGAACTCAGTACCACCTGGCCAAGGATGTTAGTATTGCCTGAGTTGCTAAGCAACTATATAATAGGTATTCATTTCAAGATTAAGGAAATTTTGTCATTTAAAGAATGAATTACAGTCTATATTATTTAGAGGAAACCAAAATTTACTTTGTAGTGATATAGTACTTCTCACTCCTTTTTTGCTTTACAGCAGCCTGCCACTAACATTTTCGTACACTGATTAAGAAATATAAAATCCTTAATCCAAATTTGGATACACAGATAGAAGCAGCCTTCCTTCCTCAATTTTCCCCCTTTCCTTGAGATGTTTTAATGTCACCGAACCTGAAGCTGATCTCTATCACTCCAGTCCTCCTTCTTTTGTATTTGCATCTCTTTCAGTATATGACAGAAAGACATATTATAGTAACCAGTGTTCTGCTGAAGGCACAGCATCTTGTTTGATGCTTATGAGATTTACGAGCTAAAATAAGTCCTGGTCAGCATAGATGTTAACTATTTCAAAAAATGCTGTTAGAACCATCCCAGAATATTACATCCCAGAATATTATTTTAAATGATGTATTAAAATAATTTACAATTCCTAGTTTGTAGCACTGGAATAGATGACAAAGTGTGTTCAGACATTTTGAAGGTTGCTCTACAACCTCAAGATAAACAAAAGAATTCAGTGATGTGAAGAAAGATGCCATAGAGAAAGCCACACAGTATAAGAGGGAAAACTATTTAAAAGAAGACCAATGGCTTGACACTCAACTGTCAGATGTGAGTATCTATTTATGTCCTTTTGTAATTTGTGTCGTATAATAAATCTGTACCACATAGTTAATAGTAATACATAGACGATGACATAACTTCTCATCAGTTAAAATTATTCTGCTTTTTATTGAACCATCAATACAATGGGCCAAATGATAATTGCCAACTAGTAAAAACTGGAGAGGTTTTAAAGATCTCAAGAGATTGATTTGCACTGGTCAAGCACCTGATTCATTTTTCTTTGTACAGCAATCTCCTCACTTGGCACTTCCCAACTGCTGTTTAGGGAAGGAAAGTGATTTAACATTTGCAGTCTACCTGGGGATTTGTTTATTTTTTAATAAGGAAAAGTTTCTTCTGGGTGTTATTTGAGGGTGAACTTACTCAAAGAGCAGCTTTTAAGCGCACAGTTGCATCATGAATATTTATCCGGCCACATGCAAAAGCTCTGAGCATCTTGGCGATGCTTTTCTCCTTCTGCAAGAGATCCTCCTTTGTTGGGAGAGCGCTGCCATAGCAACGAAGGGCAGCAGAAGGCAAGGGGGCTGACAGTCATGTACATAAAGCAGGATGGATTTTCAGGCTAATTAAAAGGTTTTGTGTTCTGGGTCACCTTGTAAATGAGATACGATGCTCAGAAAGCTGTGGCCAAAGCTGCTCAGCAGAAAGTGGAGCAAATGCACAAAGGTTCTTCTGGTGTTTACCCTTTTGTGAACGCAACCTGTAATTTTCATGGTAAGCAATTGCAATGGCTCTAGAAAACTGGTTGCTGGGTCATCTTGCTAAAGAGACAGAAGTTGTTTTTATGAGCCAGTCTGTAAAATTGTTCACTCTAGATCTGGCAAGTGATTTGTATCAATGGTCTTCTACCCGCAGAATTCTTTTGACGCACTTGCTAAAATGCATTAAAATTAATTTTAAGACAGCCTGAATGAAATGGATTTGGCCAGCTCTGCGAGCTAATGCTGCTTCAAAATACTTTGTCATCTTGATCAGTTCAGCGCTCTTTCACTTTAAGGCTGGCATGTTTTTTGATTCTCTGCTCTGTACCTGTAAAGTCTAGTCTACCTGAAAAACAGTTATGGAGGCAGCTGGAACCTAGTTCCTACATTTCCTCCACCTGTGGCCTAGGTTTATGTTTCTAATTCACTTTATAGATCTTCAGCTTGAACCACACTTGCCAGAGGAATATTGTGAAAATTAGTATTTGCACTGCTCTTTGGAGCTACTCCACCCTAACTCCTGTTATTTTCTTGACTGAAGTGGGCTGGTAGTTTATTTATGCTGTAGGATTTGGTTTTAAAAAGCCTCTTCACATAAATGAGCACCAAGGTGACTTTTACTCTTAACAACAGGGTGTACACGTGGTAGACCCAGACCACACCGGGGCTTCCTCCTGACGCGGGGTAGGGACGCTGTGGGAACACGTACCTGCGGGCATGACCCTAAGAGCTCTACGGGGCCCCTCCGCTAACACGCAGCCTGACACACCTGCACACAGCACCTTGCCTTCACGTGTCCGTGTCTGCACGTAGAACGGTTTGCCGCTGATATTGTTTACCCGTGATGCTGACGGGGACATCAGGATGGGCTTCTGTGCCTCACAGGCTATTCCCAGCATGCCATTAACAAGACTTATTCTGTTATGGTTTTGGCTTTGTTCCTGGCTTCCTTTAGCAAGATTGATCAGTTGCTTGCAGAGGGAAAACATTGGGTACGGTGAATCATTGCTTTGGTAGCTCAGATCAGGTACGTAACTGACAAAGCTTGCCCACAAATTTGGGAGTCGTAAGGTTTAGTTTCCAAGTTGCATCAGAACCAATAGGGTCTAACACCCGCTTTTGGACTCTGCCTGATTTTTAGTGAAACATTGTAACCTACCTCAGGTTTAATAAGTTAGTCTAAGAAACTTTATCATTTCCAATATGAAGAATTTTACAGGAATGTAGTAAGGCTAGTAAGATGATCTAGTCTCTTCTGGCTTTATATATAAGTATTTTTTAAAGCTTCTTTATCTTCTTTCTGAGTCTTTTGGTTTAATGTTTGTAGTCACTCTGGTTTTGTAATTCTTTTATCTTACAATAAAACCACATGATGGTGTTGTATAAGAGCTACAACTGTATAAAAAAAAATCCAATCAATTTGCATATTCTCTCCGCAGAGATGGGGCAGCATCTTACTTTAAGACACATTGGTTCTTTGAAATTCGCAAGCAATTTGCTGGTCAGTGCTCCTAAATGAGAAACAGGCAGTAAATCAATGCTTGATCAATGCTCAGGTCCCTGGGCAGCGATTGCAAAAGCTGCAAAATTAAACAAGATTTTTCTTCCATCGTATAGAGTCAATTCAGACAAATGGAATAATGGCAGAATATTGTCAGTTCTACAGGCAAATCCAAATCCTTCATCCCGCCCTTTCCGGTGCTGTCTCAGAACTGTTGCAAAGACAATTACTATAAAAATGGAGCAGAGCAGTGTTTTTGCCTGTCCTTCAACTTAATATCATCTCTCCCAAAATACTGCTGCCTGTGCAATACTTTTTTCCTGTAGCTAGGCCCAGAAGATAAACCAGCTCCAATAATTTGCAGCAATTTATAATTATTGATGAGTCTTTAGGATGCAGTCTTTGAAGGGAATACATGTCCCATGTCCAATTAACTATGTATTGATTATTAGGACTGTCTTCAACTCCCTCCTATTCTACTGATAACTGGACAAAATTGTATGGAAAGTGTTCTGCAGTTTTCTAGCTCTTCAGTGTACCAGATCACTTGCAGAAGCCAGACTAGCAAAATTGTTACAATTCACTTCCATTTTTAATAGCTCTCTTATGCTGTTGCTTTAATCTGTTATGAAATTACTAAAGCACTGAGTAAAGAAAACAACTGTTACAGCTATTGGAGCTACAATATGACCAGAGCTTTCTGATGCAATACTACTGTGCAAAGTATATATATATATATTTACTTATAAAAAATATAAATTATTATAAAACATGGAATTATTGTTCAAAAAAAGTCTCCCAGGCTCTTACATGAGAAAATTTCAGTACAGTGTAGTATGTACTGTACAGTATGGTGGTTAATTCATCAGAATCTAAAAGATGCACAGTTCCTGATTGTCTGCAGTTGGATGACTGCATACCTGCATATTTAAATACCATTTTTATATGTACTTACATACAATTGCTAACATGCATCTGAGGTTATTCGAATGATTGTTTGCACGACTGCAGACCATGCCAGTTTGAACTTTTACATATTCATTTAAATGTGTCTGTGTTCACTTGAACAGCCCCAGAGTGCAGCATAGATAAGAAAAGGAAACGCCAAAGCTCTAAGATAGACATTCCTTCTTCTGTTCTTTTCAAAATGCATTTGATCTAGTTCCCAGGTGGTTTACAGGGGTAAGTTGGCACGATACAATATTAAAACTTAGTCTATTGGGCTGTTTTCAAAGTAAGCTTAATTTTATACCAGCGGTAAGAGGACTTAGACAAAACAATGTGATTTTATGCTGGAGGATCCCTGGGCAAAGGAGGATGTCTTTATGTCCCTCAGTTTAATATTTACTCTTAAAAAGCACAAGTACCTGATGCAGCAAAGAAGAAGAAGAAAACACTCCTTGTTGTCCTTTGCCATAATGTATAAAAGAGGATTTTAAAACATTCTATCAATGTTGACAAAAGATAGTTTCATCCTCTGAAAAAATATTGGATGATTTTATATATGAACTCTGAACTGGCATGCACTTAATGCAAATGTTTTATGCAAAAAACTGTCATTTCCTTAAATGGCATATTTCTGGATAAATAAAGTGTGTGCAGAAATCTTTGTAGGGCAGGAATCTAACTTGCCCAACTACATTTTTTAATCTGGAAATTATAAAGAAGAACTTTTCAATCAACCAGGAATAGCAAAAGCAAGATTATATATTAGTGAAAGTATGTATTAGGGGAAAGCTAACATTGCTTTTGGTACTGAGATGGCTTTACATATATGCAGGGAACGCTGCTGGGGTTCTCTAAAGGTGTATGTGAGTTTTTGGACATCAATGATGCACAGATGTATTCTGTTTGGATTCCCTGATGGCCTTCAACAAGATCCCTTCTTAAAGAATCTTAAAGAATCTCAGGTTTTAAAAAGACAGAAGTGAAACTTGGGAACAGTTCAGAGAAGAGCGGCAAGTACGATCTGAAATACAAAACAGTTTAACGAAGTAGCCTTCAGCCTAGAAAAAAAGATGATTGGGAGGGGCATATTATAGTAATCTATATAACCACAGGGGACGTGAAGAGCAGAGATGGGAGATGCCTGCTCCCTATGCCTTCTAGTGCAGGAACTAAGAATTAAATTAGTGGATGGCTGATTCAAACCAAGTGGAAGAAGACACTGTGAGCTGTGAAACTCCTCACCATGAGATTTTATAGATGTTAAAGTTCAAAGGGGTTCAAGGTGCAGCCCAGCAAATTCATGGAGGAAAAAAAATCCGCTGAGACTTATAAAGCTCAAAGGTAATATACATCAGGATGAGGATGCCCCTGCATGCTAAATCATTGGCGGCGAGGGGAGCGTACGCAGAGTCACCTGCGTAACTGCCACATCATTCTGAGTCACAATTTTCTCTGCCTGGAAATCCTCTCTTCACACATGTCTATTGTATTTCTTTGGGCTGTTTGTGTTCCTCAGATAATAATAATAGTAATAAAGGTAACAGCAGTATTTCCATGATAAGCTTTATAACTGATCGGTTTGTAAAAGTTGGAGCCCAATAAATGAGAGAAAGAAGGGGGGTTACTAATTGCTTCCTTTCTTTTGCTTTCACCATAATCTCATTGAGTTCCAGCACGTGATCAAAATGGTTTTTTCCTCTCCACTTGATCAAAATAGAGCTTCATTGCTGAGCTGCAAATTAGATTTTTCTTGCAAGCTTAATGCTCTGCAAGCATGACTATCAACCTCTAGAGATGACAGAGCTTACACTTACGCTGAGCAACCTCAGGAAGTTCATTTACATAAAAGCAGAATTTCTGTCCAAGGAAAAATGCATCTATGAAGCTATGCATCTTCTGCAATGTGTGCCATAAGAAAAGAAATTCCCAGGCTGAGTAAAAAGCAATAAAATAGAGTTGTCACATAATTTATGCTTACTGTACTCTGAAAACATGCCTTGATTTGAAAGTTTTTCAAGTTTCTTAATATGAAGGAAGATTTTTTTTTAATATACTTCTCATTTGTTGTATCACTGAATCCATCTTTTGTTTTATTGAATAGCAGATGCCTATTCAATTATTCATTTAAGTATTGTAACCTAATATGTGATGACCATAAATTATATTAAATAGTCTTAGACCAAGTAACATCTCATGTTTGATAAGAGATCTATTCAAAGCCATTTTTGTCTGCTGAAGCTTCTTGGGTCTTGGACTTTTACCATATAAGAGAATCTCTCGAAAAATTATTGGTCAAATGCAATAAAATAATGGACAATAGTCTGTTATTTAAAAGATCATTCTACTTTGCAATGAATAATAAGCTTGAAGATAGAATTTCTTATATATTTGAATGATAATCCCTTACTTCAGCAGTACGTTTCTAAGGTGCCTATGGGTTTTCATCAGAAAAATGGTACCTACCAGTGATTTTTGGTGACAGACAATTATAAGCTTCTTTTTGTTTACTCACGAGGATTAAGAATTCCCATGACAGTACAGAAGTGGCTTTGTATATATCATTACATCTATTTAATCATAGGAATTTTGAATCCTTAACAACATTCCAAATAAAAGTTTATGGATGTTAACATGAAGAGTAAACGCTATTTTTGCAGCAGAAGTGATAACAAATATGGCCCAGTTTCCCACAAAGTAACTTGTTAAATAATGCAATATGATGATAATTTCAAATTGCCTTTTCCCATATTATATATAAAAGTAGCTTCATCTTCCTTTGAGGAATATTTGTGGAAGTTTTTTTAATATAATGACCAAATTACAACTAGCCAGATGCAACTCAGATCTTTAGGAATGGGAATATTATGTGCTATTTCTTTGCATATAAAGGGACTTTTCTTTCAGCAGAAGAGAAGGAATTGTTTTTAAAATCTTCATATTGTGCAGAAAGATGTTTCTTTTTTACTGTCTGCATTACATCTTGTTGAGACTAAATACAATCTAGTTGTCAGTATGAAATATGTCACAATACAGAAAATATAGATTCCTGATTTGAATTATGAATATTAAAAAAGCTGTTACAGAAGTATCTTGCAATACTCCTCCATTATTTTAATTAAGAAAATATACAGAAGGATCTTGAGTATATGGAAGTAATTGAAGTACATGCAGTAAACACAGTGTTCTCAGAGCAGGGCAGATACTCGTGTCACCTTGACTCTGCGCTCCACGGAGCTGGAAGGACATCTGGCAATTGCTCAGAAACGCTACGGCTATTAATCATAGTAAAGTAAGAAATTACTTTCTGTTGACACATGAGAATCCAGAAATATTCTTGGCAGCGATATTTCTCTTTTACTAACTTGCTGTTAAGCTCAGTATTTGGAACACTTCTTACACATTTTTTTAAGTCTTTGTTTATATCATTTACTTTTTGAATACATTGATTTAGAGAGGTTTCAGTAAAACTGCAAATTCAGGTAGTTTCAAACTGATCTAGTTAAAAATCTCAAAGATCACTCAGGGCAAAAAGAAATAGATTGGATGGTTTATCTTCTCTATTTCCATGATCACAGGAGAGTCAAAGATGAGATTACAGAGTACCTGGGATAACTTTATTGGAATCATACAATAGGCATTTTCAATCACTTGGGAACTGCATTCATCAAAGAAAGTACTTTATGAAACCATCACAATATAAAATATTCACAATATAAAATATTTGGGAATTCATCAAAACATTACCATCATTTAGCAGTACTTTATCAACCACCTGAATTAGGAAGGTGAATCAATGAAAACCAAACTGCTCTGCCTAGAGTGATTTTTTTGCATCAAGAAACTCTCTTCTGAATGGTATGAGAGTAACAGATTGCTCCAGGAGCGCTGGTGCTTCCTCTTATTCTGAGAACTGGCTAACAACCCAAGTGCCTTGATCTGCGTAAAAAAAAAACAAAACCAAAAAAACCCAAAAACTAGCAAGAGCTATGGGTTAGATACACAAAACTTCTGAACAGCTGCAGCACGCAACTCCTGTAACAGGTATGTCTTTACCCATTAGGCTTCACAGCTTTAGGTGAGGCATTCTACGTAGGGAGGCTTAAGCAAAAAGAGGTTTCAAGGATGGGGAAGGCTGGGCACCCCACTGCTCCCACTTCCTATAGAAAAAGGGACAGAGAGGATGCTGAACCTTAACAGGTTGCATTAAAATCCTTGGCACCTTCTTGATCAGTTTCTTTTCAAGCCTGGACAAAAGAATTTTATACTGTCTTTGTTTATCCTGAATGGAGTATAGGAGCACACTCTCCATCTTAAAGAACCATGTGCCCAGCAGCATTATCTAATATATCTTCGTTTCATAGTGTATATAGTAAGGATAATGGTTTTAAAAATAAGCAATTACCTGTAATTAAATATTCCCTATTATTTCCAAAAGCTTAATGAAATTCAAGGATACATGACATTCTGAATACTCATAGGCTTTCATACCTGTCTTTTAGGTAAATTAGTATTGCTTTTAATTATTTTAGATGCTTTGTTGCCTGGCTGATGTTATTTTTATGTTATTTTTAAATAAAATACCAGATCACCTCCAACTATGCCATCCAGGTAACAGAATGGGAAAGAGCAAAGACGTAAAATTCTCCTTTAATAAATGTCTTGAAGGTTATCATCTAACAGGAGCACACATCAGTGTAATTCATACATATGCTCCTTTTCAGAGAACCAATTAGCAAACTGGAGAAAAATTGGGTTAGACTTTTGTGTTCCATATGCAACTGGAAACGGAAAACATCATTTTTTCTAGCAATTTGCATTCTACACTATAACCTCAAATGCACTTATTCTGGTTACCTTTTCTTCTCTAAAACAGGCTAGCATAGAAACAGTAAGTGAAGCAAGTATAAAATAATAGAATAAGAAAGTGTCACAAATTTAGAACTGGAGCTGAGCAGAACATGAAACTTGATGGTTCAGCTTTTGCTTTTTTGTTTGGTTGGGTTTTTTTATTATTATTCCTGATGTTTATATCCCCCAAGCCAAAAAAAAAAAAAAAAAAAAAAATTTTTCCACCC